>CAJPEX010000025.1:12643-293503 GCA_905338405.1 Notodromas monacha | reverse complement strand
CGACTTTCTGAATCCAATTAAATTGGAATCTAGAGCAGGGCTTTTCAACCAGAGTATTGTACGCGCAAAACTGGGTGGTACTGGGGGCATCTGTCTATCAGCTAGGTGGTACGCGACATAAAAAAAAAAGAAGCGTATAAGTCAGTTTTAAGTTCATTTGAGAACTGGTTGAAAGATAATGGATGACTGAATTGTCACTTGAGGAAATTAGATTGGAGACAAAGCAGACAATGTCGGAAGTTGAGCCGCACAAAATACCCAGATAAACTCCGGACGATATTGAAAACTGAATGCGGGTTGTAAGTTGTGCAGTGTATCCCAAATCTTTCGATTTGTTCATGTTATCAGTCATTTAATAATCTACCAAGGAAGTACGGCATATGGAAATCATACCATGTCTTGAAAATGGTGCTAGAGTATTACGCAAAACATGTTATGAAGCCCTGACACTGTTCACATCGCCGTAAGGAAATTTTTCACAAACGAAGTAGGTTTTCGACGGCACCCTCCCTAAAATGTAATTCAACAATCAGGATGTTGTCTTTAAAATTGATGCGGTTATTATTTCCGGTTCAGTAGAATCAGACTTGTTCGGCTGATACAGCCGAAGAAATACTGTAACCACAAAAGGAAGTCGTTTATACCAGATTCGAAGGTGAAGTGCAAGGGTCATAATGTTACAATATATAATGTTACAATATTTTTCGATTTACGAAAATTAATGTAAGAGCGCGTCCCACTTGGCTCATTTTTTACTTTTTTGATTTTAAATTTATTCCGAGAGCATCTAAAAATTTCGGTTATTGCAATCCCTCTTTGGCCGAAAGGAATACCGTATTTAATGTGCATACGTAAGTCGTTGTGTGCGATTAAATTGTTGAAGCCACGTGATTCAAAAATTTGGTGGACTTAATGGGGGAAATCTCTTTAGAATTTTCGTTCTGGAAGTAATGATTCAATTATCGTTCATTCGTTTTTTGAATATATTTAAGAATCCTGGGATGGCGTATAAGGTAGTGTGCGTTGCGAGACTCAAGCAATTCACTTAGCGCCGGAAGCTCACCGTCGAGAGAGATGCTGCTAAAGTATTTGTTTTTGTAATACACCCTGTATCTGCATTAGATTCACTCGACGTGAAAAATATTTTTTTCGCCCATCTTCAAGAAGGTATGACGAAAAAGAGAGCTAGAAGTAGGTCTTCCCATCTCCAGTGTACTGTACTCGCAAGTTTCTTCAATGTATGGAATTTATCAACTTGAACAACATTGCACTTATTTAAAAATTATATGGAGTTGTACTCATCAGTCCTTTTGATTATGAAAATAATGTCGCTCAAAAGTTATTTATAATTTTTATATTCCGGCGTATTTCTTCTGGATAGTCTCAAAATCTATAGATCCTTTCTCGTCCACTACCACAAAAAATTTCTAAAGAAGGAGAGGGAGAGAGACAGAAAAGGCAGCAAAAGGAAGATCGCGAATAATGGAGATCGAAGCCAATCCAAGTTTTAAATTTTTTAAAGAGAACTTTCAAGAATTCTCTCGAGACGAACATTCTTGGAATTTAGAATCATCTTCTGAATGGATCATCAACGCTCTGAACATAATTTGGAGAGAAGGACAGGAGGTGAGTTTCACTAATACCTCAAGGATTATTTTGAAAAAAATTTTACTGGAAATTTTCAAGAGGTTCAAGAGAAAGAAACTTCAGGAATAACAGCAGGGTGAATGACAGAGGTTTAAATCTGGACTTGCAGGTGATGACGTTGGATCCAATTATTTGGTAAAATGAACAACGTCAGCAAACATGTTATGTCAACACCGAGCTCCGCTGTCGAGTCACGAACATTCGATCGTTGATGTCGTTTGTGTTCCCTCCGCAGCATTTTACGGCATCATCTTCAGCGATTCGAAAGAGGCGGCATTCAGCAATTACCGGCTGTGGGAAAGCCTGGGGTTCATTGTAGCCTACCTGATGACCTCGTATGCCTGCCTCCGAATCACGACCTGGGTCGCCGTGGCGGTGCTCGCAGCCGGCATGAGTGGCTACCTGTCGATCGAAGTTGTGATCCGGCGTCGTCAGAAGAGTCGATCGGATTTGAGGGGCTTCGATGGACCGGCCAGCGGCGTCGTGGACGTCGACAGCATTCCCTCTTGAGTTCGACGGTCCTTCCGATTCTTTGCCGTCCTTTGCTTGCCCCGTTAACGATCATCATCGAGCCATAACTTGAAGATCTAATCCCGTCCACGAGAGTTTGACGTCAATTGCCGGGGGGAAATGGACGTGCAAACGAGTTTGGCAGGATCCTACCGAGTGACGAATCGTACTGTCCGCAGTTATTTTTATTGTGGTTCATGTCTGCCTGCTGATCACACCTTCGATCTCCGAACAAGTCGTTTTCGTGTTGCCATTCCTAAACGCCGTCGTTCTGATTCGTTTCTGGATCCATCGCGAGCACATTTTCTAAGAGATCAGTGGCTCCTCTTAAATTCTACCATCATCGGAATTTTTGAAAGGAAAGCGCACAGGGATGTCATACAGAATCACGATTTCAGCCTTTAACTTGACTGGGGCATGAAGCGCATTGCGAATGCAAATTTTCTGACCTCGAAGGGAATGCTAATTATCGTCTTAGACAATGGAAAGCCCTTTGATCCAAAGGCATCAGATTTAATGAGTACTCGTGCATCATTTACGCTTCCCCCGATTTCAGTCCGGTAATTTTCTAACGAGAGAAGGCGAACGGATCACTGTTTGAACGGAAAGCAGGAAGCCGAAAGAGTGTTGAATGTTCGAAGAGCTATTTTTATAACATATTTTAGTTATACATTGCATTTTTCTAAGGGGTTACAGAAACAGGGCATATGTTGATAGCTTTGAGGCACACTCCGAAAAGTAAAATGCAACGAATTCGGTGCAACCCAGTGAAAATATTTTTGATCATAAGGTATTCATTTCCAGTGTTACCAGAGTATCTGTTAGAAAATGTTAGAAAATGTATGCAGCTATATAGTGGTCGAATTCCAGTTTTAACTGCTTCAACGTAAATGTAAAGTACAGCTCTCAAACATAAAAAATGTTCGCTTTCCGATTTTGACTCGCAACTATCAGGGTGCTTCTTCAAATCAAGAACATCCTAGATCCGCGGTTAAAATTCTGATTTTTTGGATTGCTCAAAAATTTGGGTATTCGAATAATTATGTTCTCAATAACTGATTGAATCAATTTTAATGTCTTGAATATAGAAAGCGGGGCTTTAGCTATAATGACAAAAAACTGACAACTTTAGGTAAAAATCTCATATATTTTATGGTTATTTTTCTCTTTCCAGGTGCTATGTTTGTTTAATAATTTTGAATGCATGAATTCCACCACGAAGAAAATCAAAGTGAGCCTTAGTTTGCTATTTAATTTTCGTAAATTACAGAGTGCTTGAGAAAGCATGATGGCTAATTTTAATCGGTGCATTTTTTGGCCCACCCTGGATAATTCAGTTTTGGAAACATTTTGAAGCTAGTGAACTTGATTCCTAAATTTCACAACGAACGGTTTCAGGAACTGAAAAATTGAGGCACATATTTTTGCTGATGGCCTCTTATTTCCGATTGAATAAGTTACTAGATATCACGCATGAACAAATATTGAGGTCAAGCAAACTTTACGAATACTGTATTGTTAATAAAATTTTTAAATATTTAAATTGAATAAGTGAATTAATGCGTGGGTCTGTGCCGCTCCAGAAATTAAAAAAAAATCTTTGAGAGATTACTGAAGCATTATCTAACCCGAACCTGCTGCTGGAGATGCTTGCAGAATTGTATATATCCGCTATATTGTATCGCGAAAATCAGGAAATTAATCTGCGCTGGACCTCAGCGTGTCTTCACCTGATTCCAGATAGTCTTTCGGTAAACCCCGGTTAGATGAAGACGAACGAGCACCATTTTATTGTCTCATTCGTAAGTTTCCCAAGCTTTAGAATGTACTTCCGGAAGAGCACTTCATTAACTTTAATTTACCCGGGCCTTTCCGGAACTTCTTTCCAACTCACTGACGCGGAATCCGAGTGAAAATTCTTATACTTTATCACTAACAATCGCTTAAAAATAGACTTCATCCCATCATCGTCGGGCTGTTGTTTGTTTTGAACACTGGAACTTGAGTTTTTTTTTCGAGTATCATCCTCAAGACAACATGTTTACTACTCGTGTGAAAGTGTTCTATTTAAGTCACATTAATCGAGAATGAAGCGGCTGTGGGGATGTGCCAGAACGAAACATCACATCGCTGAAGTTACATTCACCCGTGAACGTGAAATTCGAACCAATTTTTCTCGATTGGCTATGTGAAATAGAGCTACATTTTTCTAGGCGTTTTGCCAGATGAATCAACGGATTGATTCTATTATTCATATGTACGAAAGCATATAATTACTTACAGTATCCGGTTATGGAAAAGATTAAGACGGACAATGTCAACCAGAGATCTTGAATTTTTTGCACAGCAAATCAATATAAATGGGGACGACTATAATCCTGCACGATGCGGATCGATGCAGGAAAGTTACTAGATTATCATTTGTTCCATCATTGAGTCAAATATTTTTGGAATGATTTGCTCAATACGTACTCGTATGTGGTGAAGGCCCATATTTAAAATTTGGGATTTCTTTGTAGTTAAGTTAGATCCACATCTTTCGAAAGATCAGAAATAATCGATTCAAAGTCACCCTGTTGGGTAAGTACGAAATGCAGAGGGTTATGAAGTCTGGGTTCTGGTTGTTTTCAAGATGTTGGCAAAACATTTGTGTTTAAATGTGAAGGATAAACCGAAATGGTCCTTCATCTTAACATGATTTCGCAAAGATTCTCCAACGTCCCGGTTTATTCTTGATCGAGATAATGCTGTACTGTATCGTCTGGGTTCTATTCCACAAAAAAAAACAACCCCGAATGCCTTCTCATATAGAGACACTTTATCATATTCATATGTATTGATGGATTGATTAGACTGGAAACCAACGACAATTCAAGCATGTCCGGGAAGTCAGGTACAGTGCGGTACATTTAAAATACAGTAGTTTTACTTCAATGGAGCATAACATGAAATGTTTTTCACGGATTTCAAATCATCATCATCACTCGAGAGGAATTACTTTATTCTTTTCTAACGAATTTTGAGTCGCAAAGAAACTTTTCGGCTTGCCTAGTTCGTGGAAGCTTTTCCTACTTGTGTGTGTTCTGCACTTTTGTGTACTTGTGCTCTCTTCTCTCGCGAACGCTTTGCAGACGTGCTCGAGAAGCGGTAACAAGTGTTTTGGAAAAATGATCCAAGCTTACTTTTCTGCGCAAGAAGAGTCTTATCCTGACATGAGTGAACACTGGTTTCAGAATCGTTCATGACTTGGCTCCACTTTGACCGATTTACGAAATCAGTGAGTTTACAAGTTCCACTTGTGGTGGGTAAGGATGAAGAATCACATCAATACGAGAAACCCGAAGCTCCGTCAATGCGTATGTCATGTTCTGGAACAAAGTTATGTAATAGTTCAAATAGTTTTGTTCATTGATTTTATTCCAGAAAGAAGTTCAACATTGCTGCCATTTGTAATTTTTTGGAATCAACGCATTGGAAATATATTTTTCAGGTTGCGTATTTAGGTCTAATTCAAGAGTTATTGGTCTACTTTTGAGGTTCAGAGACAATCAGTCAGGAGGGAAAAAAAGCGGTAAAATATGAAATTCTTCTAAAATAATAGAAAAATGGATTAATTTTAGTTTTCATTGTTTTTTATATTTTGGAAGCGATCATTGATCGCTATAAAGTATCCTTATCTGGGATTTTCATATCTGCAGCTTTTCTTCAGGAAGCCCTGGCATTTCAAAAAATTAATTTTCAGCACGAAGATTGACGATTGATTCGAGACGGTTTGGCGAATCGATAAATGGATGGATGTCAAGAGGAAGCTACTGCTTTTATCCGTTATTTCGTTTCGTTTCCTTCGAAAATGGGAGCAAAAGCATCACGTGCAAAGAAGTCTTGCGAAGTTGGCATAGATAGGAAAAGTCTGAATGAGGTTTTCTTTCATCTCTTTTCTTTTTTTTATCTCCCTCTCTTTCTTTCTATACAATCCAACGTGCTGATAACACTCAAAAGGTCATGCAATTCTCACGGGAGAACGAACTCGCTCAGCATTCTCCTGCAGACGGGTTCTTGAGTTTCCTCACGACAACCGATCCACTTCGTTTTCAATTCAGCAGTAGCCTCTCAGCCGGTAAATGGCATATCTCACGAGGAGTCTAGAATTGCATGCCTGGCATTGTCAAGGAAAGCGATTGCAAAAACCATATACTCACGGGATTGAAGAACAAAGCGTAATGAAAGTCTTGCCTGAATGATGCTGTTACTTTCAGACGAAAGCCACGGTACAAGGCTTTTCAATTCCGCTTGTTTATTCAGCTTCAAATCTTTAATCCGAAATCCGTGAACAGGGAATTATTTTAATTATACCCGCATTTACTCAAATGCGATGAGCAAATTTTCCTCTAAATTGGATGAGAAAGACACAGCAGGACGCATGTTACTTGCATTTAATGATGTTTTATAGAAACCTTTTCTATACATTTCCCTTTGCAAAAAGTGTGGTGCTCGCTTTCACATGGACAAGTTATGCGAATAAGTTCTTGATCACCGTTCAATTTTTGCTGAAAAATTCAAGAAGCCTTCTGATTAGCTTCCAGAATCATGGCAGTGAATGATTTTGATCAATCATCACGTTAGCTCCATTGCGACAGCAATCTGCAATTCAAGGGGTTACGTGAACATAGCAGAAAACGTAGTCTCCTACAAAATAACACCAAAATATTTTAAATCTTCTTCAGTGTACAACGCAGACTTGCGAAAAAATAATAAAGGGTTAAGTGTTTCGGAATCGATTCAAAATTGGACACCTCGTATAGCGCAAGAAAAAAACACCGACGAATTTGGAAACAGCAATAAACATCCACACTTAAGAAAAAGTCGCGAACAAATAGCGACTCTTTTCTGACACCATTACACCATGAGAACACATCGATTTGATCATGATAAAAACACGATTGACGACGAAACGGTGCTCAGACGGTGTCGCGAAAAATCCGGAAGTGAAAACCTCAACGAACAGAAAAAAGCGTAAGTACGAGGAGAACGAAGTTGGAGACACTGAATGCCAGGATTTTACTGCTCTTTGACTGTTCGATAATTGTTGCTCAAGGCGTTCAGGTACGTGCCTTTTTAGTGGGCTTCATGACAGAATATTGAAAATCTATGCATTTTTTTCCGCTGAGGTAAGGCTTTTTGGAGAAAGGTAGGGTTTTCCAGAAACGGCGGTTGATGTAATCTTTTCAATAACCTTTAGGCTTTTCCTCAATGCCAAGTAAGCAAATTTAAGCATTTACTCAGCTATTGACAGGAAGTGCCCTTTAAAAGCGCACCGGAAAACTCAGATATTCGTATATGCACATCACACTGCTGAATACAGACTAGAATGTGCATTTCAATGCAGATATGTGCATAATCTCGATATGCCCTAGCTTTTACTCCACTATACAGGTCATGTCGAATACTTCCATGAAAATTCCAAGACAATCAATCGCAGCATCCAAGTGTTCAAGTGGAATTTTTGTGGGTAAATGCGGTCTTTATTTACGTGGAAAATCGGTTTCTGGTTGAATCGATAAAGCGTATTCCACTTGCACAGACCTGTGGCGAAGACCCTCGCTTAATTCCCTGGAACCGTGTTTCATCAAAAAAGCTCCCTCACATATTCATTTAAATCGATGCGATTAAAGAAAGAGCGTTTTTATTTATTACTGCACTTAGCTGTCGCACAAAGGTAAATCATTTCTCGATTTACTCCTGATCGTTGAAATTTTTCAGAAGGAATCTGGTATCATCATGGACGAAGATTTCGTGCCTGATGATCAGACCCGTTCAGCGAAGCTAGAGGCAATTTTTTTTTTTTTTTACCTACTTAGCTTTGCGACGTACATGATTGTGAAGGAGTGAAATCTTTTGTTCCACGGTTACGTCCTCGCCGCTGGGCTTTTTTCTCTTCATTGCGGAATTTCCGCCTCCGGAAAGTTCGTTCATCCGCTCAGAGACATCGGATTGGAATGTTCTGAGAGGGTTTACGCGGGTCGAACCCTGAAGCACACCGAGAAAAACAACAAGTAAATGCCCTGGTAATCACGCCGCTTTCGGTGGTCTTGTGCTGTCCGGCGAATGACTGGCTTTGATTCAATGGTGTTAGCAGAAGTCGCTCGGCGGATGCCGGTGCATCACGTTTCCGCTTGAATATGTCTACGAAATGCGATGAAACATCTCACATTTATTAAATTTTTAAACATTTCTATATTTTAAATCATTTTTAACGAAATGGAAAATATTTAACAGTTGAACCTTGATTGCTCAGACTCCGATCAACCCTGCGCAAATTTCGGTCCAAAATTGAGAGGAAAAAAAGCTGTCTGCTATACAGTACCAGTAATTGAAATTTCAGTCACCCAGTCATCATCTTGCAGCCTTTTAATGCATTGCAGCCTTTTTGGGCGGATATTAGTAGTATTTTGGCAACTTATTCCTAGATTTTCATCCTCCTGTTGAATACTTACCGGCACAGGAACCTGAACAAGTAATTAGCCCGGATAATTGTTGGTTTTTCCTCTCTAATCAGTGAATGAGTTTCGGGGACACTATCGTGGAAAATGCTGATAAAAACGCCAGTTTAGTAAATCTTGTATTTCTTCTTAAGTTTGTTCAATGAAAAATTTCGGGTTCACATAAATCGAATTGCGATCTAATTATAGTATACATGAAATTCGTAAGGGGATTCATATTTTAATTTATCCGACCACGTCGCTCTTCACTTCTACTTGCTGTATTTAGATTTGTTAAGCACTTGTCAGTCAAAAAATATGTGTGGATCATAAATTAAAAATGTTTGAGTTTTTAGCAACCTTCGAAAAACAAATATTGGATAAAAAATATAGATACTGTACAGTATTGTACAGTACTTTAAAACTACTGCTCGAGTATATTTCTTGAATGGTTCTACCGCGATGCGATAATTTAAATTTAAATCTGTTCAAAAATATGGTTTATCTTTATGGCAATAAAATATTTGCACAAATGTGATTATGGTACACAAAATAACCTGTACGAAAAATGTATCTTGTATTTCTTCTGAAGGCCTTTATCGAGCAGTGATTCAGTCAGTTACAATAACTCGCAAAAATACTCGTGAAAGAAGCCTATCATCTCATGATTGCTATGTATGAGCCTTTGAAAATCCTCGGAGAGTTATTTTCAATACAGCGAAACAGAGGAAACTTTTGATGCAAATTTTCTCGGCGTGTAAAAAAGCTAATAAAACGACAACTTAGAATTTATCGGGTGGGGATGCTGGCTCAAATTGAAAGATCAGCACCAAAAAGTTTAAGCATTCAATAGGTCCCTCTGATCAGTTATGATCGAACCGCCTCAATAAATTTTAAAGTTTAAAAAACTGTAGAAATGGACCGCTTTAAAAAAATCTGCAATGAAAATCTGCTGTTGACAAATTCGGAAGACTTTTGTGAAGCCTTCGTCGTTTAAGCAACCCTTATTATTTTTCTTCGATTTTTCCAGACATTTAAACTTTTCAGGCAACGGAATAAAGAAATGTATACCATATGTGGCGCTGGTTCCTGGAACAGATTTTCTATTTTTCTTGAACTTCGCTGATAAAGTCCTGCTTCTAAACGCCCTCTCGGTGGAGGTAAAGAAAAAAAGCGAGAAAACGTTCATCCCCGAAATTCCCTGTCGAAACTCGAGACTAACTGCGCAACCCGCGGGGAATTGCCATTGCAGGCACCGGAGCAACCCGTGGTAAAATTATGCTATTTCTCTCCACGGTCGTTTAGGGATTTCTGGCGGCATGCCTGGGAATGAGATCGACGGGGAAATGGCACGAGAAAATTGGCGCGGAAAAAAGCCTTGGCTAGACTTACTTCCTGTCGAATGAGCGGTCTCCGGTAATGTCGTCGTTTCCGGCAGAAACAGGACAGGAGAAGGTCGTGGAATGCCCTGGGGACAGAAGACACAAGCAAGTGAATAAAATTCAGTTCGAAACCGTGCAGCAGTCCGACACAACGTCGCCCTTTAGTTGAGTGGCGCCCTATTGAGCACCACAATCTTCTGTCTTCTCGATAATCAATGCTCTTGAATTCGGGTGGGCCACGACGGGTCGATTCTGGTCCGCCGGCAATTTTTCAGTCATCCGCGGAAAAATAGTCTTTGAATTTGAATCATGATCAACCCGTTGATTTTCATTAATATGGCCGAGCAATGTTCGGATTGAGAATTGGTCCCGAAGTCAAGGGCAATTTGATATGAGGTACGGTATATTATGGTCACAAAGAATACCGTATCAAGGAGAATGGTGTCAGCTAAGGAACCCTGACCATTTCATTGCAGTTAATACGCTGAACCCTAAGCCAACAAAGAAAATAAAAATCTGCACAGCCAGAACAGGATATGTAAAACACTATGTCCGTAACTCGAAGTGAGGTCTCTAAAACATGAAAAAACCCGCAAATTATTTTCGTTGTTTCCTCAGTCTTTAAAGTGTGAAAGTCCCGTTTGTTATAAATCTTCAGATTACAGTATGCCGCATATGTCGGCAGCAACGGCAACTCATGAAAATCCGGCCCGGCGAGAATAAATGGCATTCATAGAATTACATCAATGAAACGCGACTTCCTCGAAAGGCACGTTTGTACGAAAGATGTACGGTACAATTTGTTTTTGCATATCGAGCTTTTTTAATCCATGCACACCACTCGTTACAGATTTGGAAATTTTCTCGCAGAGCAGTTGACATAACTCCAAGAAGTCGATTTCCGGAGAGGAGTCTCCAAGTTCAAAGGATAAAATATCAAAACTTGAGCTTTAATAAAATTCATGAACGTTTTAATCAGACGGTAGGATTCAACATGGGCGGTGTTCAAGCACAGGCAACATCCTGATTTTGTACAGACGTGGTAGGGAAAAAAGCGCATTAATGATCTCAAAAATATGTTGAAAAATAAATGCATCGATAAAAACTGAAATCGCATTTAGAGAATGGATCTGACCCATACAAGCTCTCCAGCTAAAAAAAATTACTTTCCTTTGGAAAAACAATGGATTTCAACTGGACAACGCATTTCTTTTTCAATCTTCAAGAAATGTTTTTCGTCTCATACTTCTTAGCTATCTTCATTTGTAATATTTTTTAAGTCATCGGCCTTGTATCATGCAAAACTATTTAAAACAGAGAGCACATCGGCAGTTTTCAAAACATTTCTTTGCGGGGAAGAGTAAGGCCCAAACAGTCCAGTAAATACGGCAATAACTGGCACTTTTTAGGACAAGATTACCGAGCTCTAGTACTACGGAAGTTGATTTTTCAAGGGCTCCACCAATGAAAATGCTGGCCAGACGGGCTCTCGGATTCGAAAACATTCGAGAAACTCGAATAGCGTAAACGTCGAGGCTGCAACCCCAGATTCAGGAAAGAGAATCGCCTTGAAGGGTCGCGTACGCAGTCACTCATCAAGATCAAGAAAAATAAAAACCCCACATAAAAATACCAGAAAAGCGAGTAAAATTTGAAGAAAAAGAAAAAAGCACGGTAAAAACAACACAGCCGTCGCAAGGTCGGCTCGGCAACGAGGCAGCAGGACGAAACGGACGCAACGGGAGCCCGGAACCCGATCCACGCCAGGAAAACATTTCCTTGTCGGCGCGCGCGTCCCAAAAATGCACGGGCCCGCACAGCCGCGCCCCCCCCCATGTCCCGGGGAAACACGGGAACCCTCTCGTCGGAAAGCCAAGTCGGCCCGGGCACTGCGGGCTCGTGCCACGTCGCGCCACACCACCCTGGCGACGTGGGGACGCGATTACCCTTACGCACCCACGCATGTCCCCCCAGCGTCGACACCGGATTGCATGGTGTTGCATAATCTGGGCAGAATAAGGAGGAGTCCGCTCAGGAGAGAAATGAATATCAAGAGAATCAACCCTTGTTTTTCTGGGCGTATCCCGAATTCTTTCCAGCAGCTAAGGGCAGGCTTATCCAGCAGTGGGAAGTCCTTATCGAATAAGTCTGTTATAAAAGATTACCGAAGTTAGAAAGAATGTGGTATGCTTACTTTGTCCAGAATTCCTCTAGAAGCCATCAATTTTGTACTACATTCAATATAAACTCCCGCGGAACGTATAATTTGTTTCATATTATGTTCAAGAGGTTTCGATTTCCTTGGTTCACTGCAGAGGGATCCCCTGGTGCTTGACAGGTTTCGGTTCAGAAAGTGAGGCAATTTTTACTGATTTTTTTTGCATGACATTTGACACATTTTCTCCGAAGATATCTGGCTGAAACAAATTTACCGTGGGATTAGTCAGTAATATATTCCACAAAATTAAATTTAGTTTAAACCATTTCCAGGTCCATATAGAAACCACGTTCTTACGAAGTTTAGAGACATCATGAGAAATGCCTTACAGAGAGCCCTCACGGTTATTCCACTGTCTGGAGCTAGAAAGAAGAACATTTACAGACTCGAGGACATTACAAAGTTTTCACCTGCTTAAAATGATGGTGTAATTTACATTTACCGCAGAAACTTGAAATTATACAAGGGGGATAACTTTTTTTTCACTGAAACAATAAGCAGTTCTTGTACGTCTCGAACACGACAATGCTTCGCATACGCACGCACGCTGTAATCGAATATTCTCGACTTCCGGGGTAGACCGACGAGAACAGAGTAGACCATCAAAACTTTCGTCGTCCATCTAAAACAGCATAATGTCTTTCTTATTCTGAGTTGTTCGGAGAAACTTTTTTTAAATAAAAATGTGACTCTTTTTTGTAAACCTGAAAGTTCCTCCACGAAACTTTTACGGAAGACAACGAAGAAGATGAAAGCAATAAAATACTGTACCATAATCCGTGGAATGACAGGTGAGATATTTTTCTACGTGGACGGATTTGACCAGGATAAATGTCAAACAAATTTCTTGCCCGCACCACGGTCGTAAGAACGAATGACCAGAAGATCTCGTACAAAATTAAAGCTGTATCGCAGTATTAGATCCTGGAAATAAATATTGCATGCCATACATGATTGAACTTATTTCTCTTCAATACATGTCTAGGTGGAGGATAAGTTGGCTTCCAGATAGGGAATACAAATTCACGGGATGGAACCGTTGCCAGAATAAAAATTTATGACGCTAAGACTATAAGCTGCAACCGGCAAGGAAAGCTCTGCAGTAAGGTCGGCAGAAATTCGGTGGTAAAATTTTATTTGTTTTGACATCTCTGGGATGAGGAACACGATTTCAGAGAAATTCAACGCTCATAGATGTCGATGCATTCGAGTTTTATCAGCTATGCCAAGTGCGTTAGAAATCACAATTCATAGTTATTCTGAATTAGGCGAATTTCTAAAATTTCCTCTGGGACACTCATTAAAATAAATTTCAGAAGTGATAGAATCCCGAAATCACAAGCTACTGAAGTTACTACAGAATGTGAGCATCAAATGTAACTTCAATTCTCTGGTTCTGTGACATATGGACATTTCACCGGATCACTCATTCCATAACACGAAGGGTCTATCAATTCCTACTTGCGGAGAGAGTTTTATCGATTTCCACGAAGGAATGGATAAACCTTTATTTTTATAAAATGAGGAGTGATTGAAGTGAAATGTCGTTTCATTTTAAGCAGTCAAAACTAAAAAACAAGTCAGACAAATTAGTGTCTCTGGTTTCACTTCCATGAACCCTCTCTCCGTCAATCATTCAAACTGTCTTTATTTTAACGACTTCGGATAGATTTCGCATGAATCAAGCTCTTACTTTTCATCATTCCGGAGTCGGGTTTTAGCATCATCATTTAATTTCATTTAAATGTATACAGTATTAAACACTGTAATATTTTCGAACGGAATTTCATTTGAATTGCCTTTATCTTGAAGCAGATTAGGTACGCAGCACGATGCATTTCCAACGACTTATGATATGCTCCTGTCTGAATCTATGAAAACTTGTTCACGGATTCTGTCTAGTTGATTGGTTGACGATTTAGTTCTGCGCAAGCTTTGATTTGGTCAAGATATATGTTTTATTGTTAGTCGAGTTAGTTTCGTTAGATTTTTTGAAAGGGCAGTACAGTAGTTCCATATCACTATCCTCGTATTCCATTGGTTCGCCGAAACAATTCATTATAACTTCCAATAGTCCCTAACATGGGAAAACAATGTACTTTACAGTCCTTCTTCAATTAGGTTGGTCGCACCTGCTTTGGCAATTCATGCACTAAAACCTTACCTAATTAAATACAAAAGGACACCATATAAAGCAAAGCTTGAATGTGCTGAAATTAAATTATGAGTGATGAGTGTTCCCAAGACGAAGACTCGTTTCGACTTCTGCGCTATATGTGGAAAACGCCCGAATAAAGTGGATATGCAAATATAGGATCCCACGAATTGAAGTAATATTGTATAGATATGCAAAACGGGTTCTAAATCAGCTCTCTTTACTTTCATGCGGCATAAGGTAAGAATCTAACACGGCCTCTTTGACGCTGAAGCTGATGAATACAATATAGAAGAAGCGATTCTAGTCCATGATCACACGCTCGTGAATTTACTTGAAGGAAAACGGAACATTTATGGAAAAGCGAATTGTGTCGCAGTTGCAGACTGAAAGTTCTCCACAGAGGAAGATTCAATTTGACATTTACGAGACGAGAAAATAGGAAGCATAGCTATGCATAGAGTCGTAGACCATTTAAATTCGAAGAAATTCGCAGTCGCTCAGCTTGAGTCGACATTCTACTTCGGTCTCGGTGACACTCAAATTCAATAGAAAGCAGAAGAGTAGATCGCATTCTGGGAATGAACGTTTTTTGACTTTCTTGAAGATGACGAACAACAAATCTGTAAAATCTGCTATGCTTTCGTCAAAATATACAAACTTCTCCGAGGAAAGGTTCGATTTTGAAACTTCACGTTCTCTTATGAGGAACACACATCAAGCAGAATGGAGAGGCACACACGGTATAGAAGCCGATGCATTCAGTTTCACTAGCCACATAGGTTCGTTCAGGATTATCACGATTTACAGTCTCAACGACTTCCGTCTCACAAAAATTGGTTAAGACGCAGAAGTAACGACCGAATTTCAGGAACATGCGATTCCGAACTTTCTGGTATTAGGCAGAAAATACGAAGGAAATTCTACGTGTGCCGAAGTTCAAACTTGTGCAGTGACTTCTTTAAAAGTCTAAAGGACTTATTTCAAGGTTTCTGAATGTCTTTCGAATCGCCTAAAAAGTATTGTTTAGCTTTAACGACACATGGCTCACCGATTTTCAGCAGTTTATTCTCTATTTTTCAGAAATTGCATCACATTCTGCCCAAGTGTGTGAAAAATTAAATTGGGAAAGTATTCTGTGCAAAGCAAGGGGCTTCCCCACAGGAAATGATGGAGGGGTTAGTTATCCTCGAACTGCTTATTTTCATTCACAAACATTATGGGAATCATTTTAAGGACTACTCAAGTTTAAGCTTCGTATTTTACCCCTATTCTTTTGGGGCAACATTTTGGAAATCTATCGATGAACATTTTTGGTTCAATTATTTTATGAATACTGATGAAAATTAGTCAATTAAGATAGAAAATGGGTGACTGTTGAAGACGGCAGCTGAGAATTAGTGGCTTAATTTTAGCCACAATAATCGCAATGATTGTGGTGGCAATCCAACGACCTGCTTGAAGCTCCAGTTGAAAATGATATAAACGAACCTTGACGGCGAGTCAAGGTTTGTTAATAATTTTTATACAGTATTCAGTTGGAACTATGATAGTTCCATATTCGCATACATTTTAGTTTTTTTTCGGATGAAACTTTTGAAGAATGTAGCTTCTAATGATTGTTCTGTTACTGTACTACAGTGTAACATTATGGTGCATTCAAGTTTTTCGACACACCTGCTTTGGCAAGTTATGCATAAAAGAGCAACACATAAGCCTCAAAAGAACATTATATCCCAAGAAAATTAAAAGACGTCCTTCAATTAAATTACATGCTGTAAAGTTTCCGAAATCGAAATAGAAATATTCGTCATCACAGAGTATTTGATTCAATTTCTCTGCGATGGCAAATATACTCTAATGTGCGGGATTCAGAGGCGAAAAGCGCGCGATGATTTGCATTTTTACGATTTCTTATGCAAAGCTGGTTTCAAATTGGCACACTTCTCGCAGTCACTTTTATCGGATTAGGGGAAATTCTATGACGAACGGCGTATGTGACATTAAAACGGCATAGAAAGCAAAAGAGGGAATTGCGGCCTGGGATCTTCTTCTAAACTTTCTTCGAAATAAATAATTTCTCCCGATGAAACGAGGTTCAGAGTTGTAGATGATACACCTCAAGTGCGTCAATGTCAATTAGACATTCATCTCGAAAAAATCCGAAAAAGGTTTTAAACTTTTCTCGCATGAATTGGAAGAAAAATTAGAGTACTTTCAAGCCCTAATTCGTACAGTATTAAAATGTTCTAACTTCCTGTCTCGCTAAAATGATGCGTTGGTCAGTGATTTATTCCCCAGCTCTGCTCTTGGTCACGTTAATCTAATTTTTAAACAAAAATGATCGTTGACGTTTGGTCCATGGCGATGATTCAATGCTCAGTTATATTTTGTAAATTAAATACGGGAGGCAGAATGAACGGAGGAATCCAGCCAGCTTGTGGGATCGGAGAACCCGAGGATCCCCCCGTGGAAAGAGAAACTCGAATAATTTTTCTTTGTAGTCTGGAAAATAAGAGACGGTCGTTCAAAATTCAGTCAAAACATCTTTTGTAAAGTTTCCAGAAGCGGGAAAGTCGCACAGTAATCGAAAGCTTGACGGTTTGATTACTTCTGCTCATGCACGCCCAAGTTCCGGGTTTCGAGGAAATAAAAAAATGTACATTTGTAAATTGAAGTGGAGCCGTTTGATGGTTCGTTTAAAAAAACTGCAGATACCGCAGTCTGCACGTCGGGCTCATCATGGTCTAGTGAATTGACTTCAGTGAAAAAATGTTGTGATATTACCCGGTGGTCCGACTCGAGTAACTTCCCCAGAGACAAACAAGAAAACCACTTCTACAGATTGTCTATTTTCTGTCGCAAATCAAGAAAAATTTTTTAACACTGCGAAGCTTCCCACGGCAGGGAAATTTGGGTGGAATACCGTGGGCTTCACTGAGTTTGCGAGCGAGACTGCATTTGCTCAATAAAGACGTTCGAAGTACTGCGCCGATCACGGAATCTCAGTCAAGTGGATTCCTTGATTTATCCAATATTGCTTCAGCAAACAAGACTTCGAAGAAAATTCTTAAAAACTCAGGTGCTCTTATAATCAAGTCAAGAGAATAATCTCCGGATTAATGTGTAGAATTATGCCACCTCAAGTCTCGACAGAAAAAATTCCATCTGTGCATCGTAAATAAGTCGATTGAAACAAGTGCATAAACTGTACACGAACGGTGGGTGGTTCATAATTTTTGTTAGAAACACGAAGGAATTCACCAGGGGTTTTTGAATCAAGAAAAGAACCATTTTTGTTTTCCTTGCAAGCCAGTTTAAATTTCGCGGCAATTCTCAAATTAACCCTTACTTCCACCGAAACCTATGAAATAATGGAGAGACTAACATTCGTATATGGTTCTCAACATTATTTTTGGTTATTCTTGTACATACTTTATTCGGAAAAAAGTAGTCGACATGAAAAGTAAATCAAGATGCAAGCTTGATACAGTAGTTAACTTTATTTCACAGATGTATGAAATGTTGTAATGACTCTGTCTTCTCTGCAGCATTTAATCGTGGATCAGAAAATATTCGAAAAACGTCCAAGAAAAAGTGTAAAAGCATTATTGTCCATGAAGAAGCATTGAGCATATCCAATTATTTGAACTGCATAACCATGTCAATCCCAGATTATTGATGCATTGATTTTCATAGGCAGCACTTCAGGAAGTCGGGTTTACCACAAATGCAATAAGTTATTTTTTTTTAGAGGTTTCGGGACACCGCGGAAAACTAGGTCACTACGACTAAATAATTAAGAAAAGGTGTTCCGCCTGCTTGTTCCGGTGATCCGAGTACGTGGGAACTTCTCACAAGACTTGATGTTCCACCTGCAGACCAGGTTTCTTTTAATTTTGCGGATCAGATCCCGTAAAAGATACTGCCGCCTTCCTCCTTGTCCCATCTGTCTTTCTCTGTCGACCAGAATACAAGACATTTTAGATGGTCTGGGTCAACGGCGAGTTGGAACCCGGGCAAACATTTTTCCGCTCACCGCAAATAACTCACACCCAAGAGTCGTCGCGGGTGTGAGTATAAAATATATATAAAATAAAAAAGAGATGCTGGAGGTCATACACCCGGCCAGCACCCGCGGTGACCGACTTCTCTCGCCACGGACTGCTTAAACGAGACTTTCCTTCGTGACATTCAATTTTCATGCGAAAGGAAACAAGTTTTCATCTTGCTTTTCCGGCGAAATTTACGTACCGTCATACGAAACACTCGGATGGAAGGGACTCTCCTGAACGGTTCAAATGAAGCGAGGATGAGCCTTGGTGCTGTCTCGTTGATTTGAATTTTTACATTTTACTCGCAATTGTATGAAGCACGAAGGTGTCACGCTCGAAAGTTGCAAAAACAACATGTTTATTTTCATCTGGCTGAAAGCATCGATACTTAAGCTTCTGGAAAACACGAAACCAATCTTGAAGCACTTCATGCGAAGGTACAGTGCCAATAAAAAAGGGGTTGATTCACAAGCTTTGTCAGTCTTACTTTCCTCAGCAAAGCCTTGTTAGACAATTGCAGATGATGGACGCACTTTTAAGAGATTTCTTTTATTGCCCAGTGGTTTACAGAAAAGTTTCCGCTAAAAATGCTGAATGCACGTGTAGGTCAACTGCAAATAGGTCATAAATACTGGACGGAATAAATCTCGGTATTCAGAATAAGGGTATTTACTACAATTCAGCAGCCCTCCTTTCGTCAAAAAAATCATCTCGCTAATGCGGATTTCGGTATGGAATATTTAATCTTAAATGCTTCGCGAATGCACAAGTGTATGTTTTTTTCCCTGCATAAGATGAAATATCCTTGATATACGCGATGTCATAGGGTTAAACAGTATGCAACAAGATCAAGCATATACGCATCCGAGGGTGCTTAATTTCTCTGCTTCTGCGAAAATCATAAATGCATGACATCGGTACGCGCAGTTAATAAGGAGATTAAGGAACTCAGAAATTTGTGTGAAGGCAGGGAAATTCCACCGATTATTCACTCTGCTGGAGAGCTAATTTTCCAGCTCGATGGTCGGTCACGTGTAAGGCCATGGATTTCCCCCCGTAAACCGAGATTGATTTTTTTTTTCAGTCTTCTTCCTACCCGAGGGTTTTGAGGCGCTGTGCGGAAGCGGCTTATCGCCTGTAAACACGTTCAATTGAAGGATATTTTCTGAAATCCCCTGCGAAGGAAGAATAGTCCCTGCTCGTCCTCAGATTTAAGTTACATTGACTCAACGATTTTATTTGCTTGAGCCTTTTTCACCGAACTGGCCGGATAATGAAAGCCTGCTACGCGACGGCCGAGTGAATTTTTCATTAATAAGCAGGAGCTCTCCGAATGCCTCATTAGTTGCATGATTTCTTTGTATCGATTGGCAACGGCGCAAAGGATTATTTACTCGCATGAGCCAACAAAACGTCAAATAATGGCATTTGGCATTCGATTTTTCTCAGCAATAAAACTCGCTGTCGATCCCAAATGGAATCCGCGTACTTGTGCGTGAGACTTGAGGCATTTACGGTATTAGAGGTATACTGAAACACCAATGACTCTTTATTTTTCGTTTGGACGTTTTCCTTCAAATCCGGTTTTATATACTAGAGTTTTTCTTAATCCATCCTTCAATTCATTTTCTTAGCTTCAGTGCTTTTGATATTAATTTTTATTATAATCCTTCAACTTTTAATTCGAAATGGCCGTCGGTCTTTTTCAAGATTTCAAAAGAGTTTCCCGTCCAAACCCATGTATGGATTTTCTTCATGCACTGCGCCGTTATTTTCAGCCGAAAACAAGGCACATCCCAGAAATAAATAATATTCAATATCTTGGGAAATTTTAAAATCTGACTAATTCAATTTTACCAGAGTAGAACAGACTTCACCTTGAATCATAAAAGAACAGGTAATCCTCGTCTGCATCATCTCCCTTTATTAGCCTTCGAACGTAGCATTGCATATGTATTACCGTATTTACTCAATTATTAAAGTGTTAGATGCACTTCTTGATTCTTGCCAAGAAATTTAGAAAAAAAAGGTCTCAAAAGCCCATCATACAGTACTCTGTATTCAAGTACAAAGTGCACCCGGATTTTCCTTGCTACCTTGTTCGCGGAAAAATAAACAGACCCGTACGGTACTCGATAGTAGACAACTGCAGAGTATTTCGATTTTTACTCTGTAAATTTGCACGGATTTTATTCAAAGCTTTGAAAAGAGCAGACGGAACCCGCAGGGCTCCGCGGAGCATAAATTGGGTACCACTGCTGAACGATGGGTCCGCCGTCGATTCCCGACGCCTCACTTCGAATACCCAATGCGTACTCGGATGAACGTGGTTATCGGCCCAGGGAACTGTAGTCAGGCATCAGGAGTTCAGAAAAAGAGCGACGGAATATGTATGCCACACTGTTGCTCCCGGCCGGGAACCGATGAGTGCCCGGGAAGCATCGTGAAAGGGGTTCGCTCGCTGCTGGAGACGCTGCTTTTCTCCCGTGGGACGAGAGACTGCGAACAAAGCCGAGGGGGTTATCAGGGAACCCGCAGACACAGAAGGAGTCACTGCTGGCGCAGGAAAATCCGGTGGCAATCGCAGCGAACAATAACCTGGGTTCATCGAGTGGCTTGTCCGAAGTTCGGACTTGCCGTCTTGGACGCCGAAGTCACGCCATCTCTGCTTCCCACGCAATATGTCCAGGTCCTAGGAATGGTTTCCTACTATATTATCCCACATTGTTCAACTCCAAGGGATTAAACCGTCTGGTCCTTCGCCAGTAGGCTGGGAGGGGGTCCGTTTTTGCTCGGTTCATTCTCTAATTGCCAGGTGCATTGGTAATCATGCTGTGTTTTTTGGGACCTCTCATTTATGGTACTTCCAATAAGTCCATTCACCAATAATTCAAGCATTCTTCATGTACAATACAAAAGGGATATACAGAAAGTACACAAGTACAATATGGAAATGTTTTAATTTTCCTCGTCATCAACCAAGAGTTCATTAAAATTATATTCATCAAATGTTGGAACCAGTGCAAGGTCAAGAAGATTTTTTTTACACCAATAAATAACCAAGCTGTATTCCTCATAAGTTGAAATCATGTAGGCGGCATTCAAAGAATTGTTGAAATCAAAGCAAATTCAATTGTGAGCAGTGGAAAATCATGCAAAAAAAGCAACTATTCAACAGGACACCAGGCAACTTGGATACTCCTAAAGAAAGCGTATTTAGTATTCCTCATATACTGTACCTGAGGCTTGGAGGAAAGTTATGGTCCCCCTTTCAAAAATACCCTTTTACTTTTTGCACGATTTGCGAGGTATTAGCCCATGGCGCCTGGCGCACATTCCTGAGGCTGGTGCCCAAATCCCTTTTCTTCTTGAATGGTCCAACCCGCTTAATCCGTCTACCGACCACAATGAAAAAAAAGATAGTAGGAAACCATACCGGACACCATATGTCCACTCTGCTCGACGTTCTTAAAGTGTACCCGTACTCATATTCTAAATGTTTTTCATTCCATGGAGACCTTATCTCCCCCCCCATGAGATATAATTCTGCATGATGAGATGAAGCTTAAACGTCGCACATTGTGGCCGCGTGCAGTAAATGATTTCCCAAGTTTTCTGCAGGAAATTATCATAATGCAGGAAAACGTTTCTAATCTTGTATTTCTCACTTATCTAACTCACGAAAACCCGCAGGAATCATGAATATGTTTTCTGAACAGAGGTGATGCGGGGAAAACGCAGTTCAACTCTGGTCATCCGGGCCGTTGATTCCAAATTCAAACGGTTTCCAAGTTTTGATTTA
Organism: Notodromas monacha; assembly: GCA_905338405.1. Lineage (NCBI taxonomy): Eukaryota > Metazoa > Arthropoda > Ostracoda > Podocopida > Cyprididae > Notodromas > Notodromas monacha. The sequence continues at coordinate 271,255 of CAJPEX010000025.1, read as the reverse complement.
TTGAGAAGAAACAAAGCGGTGAGCATACTATTCATATGAACATCTGTATTTTTCTCTGACCAACGACAACATTATTCAAATTGATTAGCACGGTTTAAACCATTACAGATTATCAGGAATGCTTGTATAATGTAATACAGTATTGTGTCCCGTCAGCATTGAAAAAATTTTCAACATAAATAAGACAGCATCCGATTGTCAGTGATTTCTAATTATCCGGAAATAGCTGGGATAATTTGCGTTCTATTCAATAGAATGTTCCAAGAATTTAGTTCTAGAAATGTCGAGTAAAGTTTTCCTAAAAATTCCATTTTATTCTACGGTTTCACAGTACCTCATAGTCTGAGCTACTCTACACAGAAGATGGCTCCAGCAGAGGCCTTAGTTATGGCATTTCTGAAAATTCACCTGTACAGAATACAGCAAAATATGAATTTAAACGTCTATATAATGGCCACGTTGGAGGCTTCCGTTTTACTACAAAATATCATGAATGTTAGAAAAGTGGTATAAAACAAATTTTATTGAACAAATTTTATAAAACATGAGGCGATATAACTTATGAGTAAAAAACAATAGTTCGCTTCTTTCGCTTCTTAATTACGATATATCACATGTTTTCTAATTTTTCAATGCGTTTTAAATTATTATACTAGTTTTCTACGCTCAACATTTTGATCTAAATTTTACTCGGTTTTTCGCATAAAGATCATGTATATCTAGAAGAAGTCGAGTTGCTCAAATTGAAATCGTGTTGGTAGCTTATCCCCCATACTAACTCGTGACTTGGACATGATTAATCAAACTCCGTATAAACACGGTTCTCCGGTATTTTAACACAAATTTACAGAATATTAAAGGGATTTTCTTTTGGAGGTATTTACCGTACATAAAACTAATTTAATTTCAAATTTCTCACGATATAGTAGCTCTGAGCACTCAAGCACGTTAAGGGATACAAAAAAGTAAGAAAAGGCCTATATATGGTGATAGGGAAAGAATGAAACTTCTAGGATCCTGCTGCATTTTCCTCGCAAACTTTCCGGGTTCCAGCCCGAACAATCCCGGGGCTCGCATCGATGTTCGGATACCTTTGAGGATGCGGAGGAAAGCATCAGGTATTCTCGAGGCGCTTATATGCGCAGCTGTCGAGGCGACGCGATCTTCTTTTCCCCACGGACGCAGCGTCCCACCGGATCCGCAATCGCGTCACGTAAATTTTAAAGCTTCTTCCACAGCGGCTTCCTGAGGAATTCTAATGGTCTTCCAGATATAATCTATATACCTCGAGTCCGCTTTCGGAAAACGGATATCCCGGGGCCAACGGCGGCGACTGGGAAGAATAAACTTATAAACAATCGGACTAATAATGGTCACGCAACACGCGGACCTGTCACGAGGTCGCAACTAGTATAACGAAATAATTCCGAGTTACGGATTCCGTATCATGATATCTGAGAATTAAATACTAAAAATTACGGTGTAGTATCTACGCAAATTTGGGCGACCCATTTTGACACTCTCGGAAAGTGTACGAAAAACACGAATTTCAGTTTTACGGCCCCGAGCGATGCAGTATGCGAGTTTAAGCTGAACAGCAGCCATTTGCAGGTTAAATCTCATTACAATGATCGAACGTCTACATAACCAAAACTCGTTAAATCGAGATTCTTTCATAAAATCATGAATAAATTACATGCTTTTTCTTTAAAAAATGTAATTCCTTCTAACCTGTTTTTCTAGATACATTAGCATTTATGACTTAATTAACGACCTCGTCCGGCAGAATAACACATTTCTCATAGAAAAATTACAGTTGAAAGTTCCCTCAGTAAAAATAAAAATGCTCAACCCCATAACTGCTTTATCAGGACAACTGCTGAAGAACCACGAAAAAAATATAATTCGCCTGAATGAATATTGAAGATTTGTCATAGCGAGATTTATGTAGCATATTGCGTCCATGTAGTTTTGTTTATGACCTTGGAATGATGTTGTTATGATCCATTCGCGAAAGATTATGTGAAAACTGAGTCATTCCGTAAAAAAAGGGAATCATAATACGAGAAGCTATAAAACCCTCATTTTCCCACTCTGAAATCCTTTCAAGGATCTTTTTCTCATTATAACTAAATCTTCAAAAAACCATTTTCCGAACCATATGGAAAATTGAAATTAGAATTTTACCTCCTTGCATGCAGGACGCAAGTTTCTTTCAAAAATTTTTTGCTTTTGATTACAGTACTGTAGATTTAACGTTCCTTAAAAGTTTGACCAGAAGCTTGAAATCATGGTTCAGCTTAGAATTACGTAAATACTAAATGCGGGTGATTCTGCTTTGGACTGTGGCTTCGTTGTTCAGATTCGGGCAGAATTCTTGGCTTTCAAGTCTTCAAGAACTTTCTCGAGCAGTCGTGGGCGGAAACTCGACGTGATGGTCGTGAACGAGTTGAAATGTTGAGTGAAGGCTGGATCCTTTCTGCTGAATATTCGTGTCCTATAGAAAGCATCCAGTTCATCCGAGAATTCAACGGAAGACGTGAACTTCAAAGGGCACTTCAGTTGTTTGAAACGCTCACTGTCGTTACAAGTACCGATGCGTACGAGGACCGAAAGTTGAAATAACCAAAAAACGCTACATTTCAAATTCCCTTGGAGCCTACGATTTTTAAGAACTGCAGTAGCAACATTTTGAATTTCTGGGTACGGGCATATATAAAACGATGGATTCATCATTCCGCAGTCCGTATCAAGGGCCCGATCGAATACTCGAGTTTCATTTGGACAAATCATAGAAACACGAGGTTGGGCTCGAAAGTTTCGTCTCTTTTGTGCCTCCTTCATATGGATGGGACTAAACAAGTTCTACAGATTATTTATTTTCCTGATCAAGGTCAAAATCGTTAATCTCCCAGATTCCAAATTCAGTGTTACGACTTACGAGCACCCCTTCTTTGTGAGTATACAAGATTTAGCTACTACACTTGTATTTTTTACGAGTTTTCCTGAAGTCAAATAAGCGTTACGAAAACATTCAAACCATTGAAAAATCGTCTCGTCAGTGATAATGTACCACATCCGAAAACCGCCTTTAAATAAAATTTAAAAACGACCCTGAAGATGTGGGCATGATAGTGATGCTGAATTTGAAGGCTGCCCTGAAATGTGAATTAGCGAAAAATAAGTTTTTCGATTAGCTAAGCCACTGCAAAAGCCTTATTCGGAAATGATCAGTCCATAGTTCAAGTCAAGCCCTTACGATGGCTTGGATAATCATCACTAATAGCCTTGAGAATCCAGAGTAATTTAGTTGAAGGTATAAGTTCTGTACACTTCTACAGTAACAACACTTTTGAACTTTACCTCGTCCGAGTCGAAGAAGCGTGTAATTTTTTATTTTTATTTAACAGCATTATTTAAGAAAGTTCAGGATATATGCTTTGAATCGCACGGACGAGTACACGTAACTTCACACGCCTCATTGTTTGAAAACTGAAAATGTAAATACTGTACCTGACCAGTATAATGCAGTATATAATAACAATGTAATTTATTTTATTATCGGATTGAAACTAAACAGCAAACAAATAATCACCAACCATTTACTCACATTTCTTTAAATCGAGATTATGTCAGCGTAAGTGACTATTAAAAGCTCGATTGTCATGCACCCTTCTAACGACATCTTCCCTGCGTAATATTATTCTGACTTCATTGTGTTTCCCTTTTACGTTAGTCGGAACGGCTATTGAACTTGAATTTCTAGAGTGGAACCGACTCAACCGTCGCATCCAAATAAGGCGAGCAAGCGTTGCTTGAAGCAGAGATCTTTTAATGAAGTGGACACCGCCATAGAGATGGTGTGATTAGCGGAATAACACATGATGCAGGGATAATGTAGTGAGGGAGGCAAGTATTCGCTTTCAGTAGCCCTCTTGAAAACGTGCCGGTCGGCGGTCTATCATTGGAAAATCGTTGATCAGCTGAGAAGAACCCGCTTCCGCCGGGCGACACAAACCCCGAGGTACACATGCGAAGGATGCTTTCAAAAGCTCTCGAACTTGAAAATTAAACGCCCAGGAACATTTTTAAGTTGTTGAGGTTTCCGACACGATTTCCCCCCTTATTCGAGATAACAATTGAAGTGAGCCTCACTAACTACAGGATTCGGAGAAATCGGAATAAGAGATGCACTTTTCATTTCGCGAGTAAAAAAATAGTCCCATAAATCGAAATAATTCTTGCATTTTAAGCTGTCTTATGTTTTATTTTGTCTTCGATTCGCAGGCAAAGTACATGGTTCCTCCAGATCAGCACTGGCTTTTGAATACAAATTCAGTTTGAAGTTCGAATAAAAAATTGCAAATATTTTCCGACCGAGTTGATCTCTCAATAAGAAGCTCGATCCCCAACAGCTTCAGGATATAAATTCTAGTTTCTTTGGGCGGAAAATATTTTAAATTCGTTATTCGAATTCCGAACTAAATTTACATTCGAAACCTTGTACTGATAATAGTGTATTTAGAGCATGTATCATCCGATTCTAAAAATACTGAATGCAATTTATGTATTTTTTTCAGGAAAGATTTTTGCGATTTCGAGGAGCAATAAAATGGAGGCAGGTCTTACATAATCGATGGCATTCTATACGTGAGCATCAAGTATGGCATTTTATGTTTATGCGCCGAGTTTAAAGAGGCGGGGATGAAAGGGACAAAAGTTATTGGAGTGAACCTGAAGAATCCCAAAAGTGTATACAATCTGTTCGGAAAATTATTTCGTGATTTGATGAGCAAATCAGAGAACTTTTGTCAGGGATCTCGACAAAAGGGCTGCTGATCAACTTCAAGAGTAACTTTTGAAAACAGTTGGAAATACATACACAAGAATCGCTGGCTGTCCTCTCAAAAGCAAAGCTGTAGAGTTTCTGAATAACAACTTTTTAATGAAATCGATTTTCATACATTTTGGGCATAACATTCTTTCCCGAATCAGGAATTCTCAATCTCAGCCTCACTTCTCACAAGGTCAATTAAGAAATATTCTTTTCGTGATTTCTCTTTCCCTGCGGATTCCCAGAATCGCAAGGAGAGGAAAACAATAAATTATCAATCGCTGTCAAACTGTGCGGAATTTTCGGCACAATATTCTATATACGGACACGAATCGATCCGCAACGCCTTCTGAAAAACCCCTCTCCACCAGGACCGAAGAAGCGACTGGCGACACGTCCCGTCGATTCTTTTCGTCGGTGCGCGGGACCCCGTTGACGACGATTGGATTGCGATGGTATCCGGGACTGCCTGTCGAAATTGTTCCTTTCGACGAGGCCTCGCGGCGAAGTACTCATCAAAAAACGCCGGGCCGCGTCCGTTCGGGTTTCCGAACACGACGTGTTGTGATCCGGAGCCGGATCGAAACCCGTCGCGCTTATTCAAAGACCGCACACGGTCGTAAAAAGACTGGGTTCCGACAACGTTTCGCGTCCGAGTCGTAATTCTTCCCCCTTGTTACACGACCGATAGGCTATAGTAACAACAACGCCGCCCTCGTACAACTTTTACCTGCGCCACTTGCCTTCAAAAGTTTTGATTGGGCAGGTCGGGACTTTACAAACTATTTGTTTGGGGATATTTTCACTTTCCAAACATAGCCGTTCTCAGATTCCCTCGTGCTGAGTGGCACTTAATTTCCAGAAATTATTCAATTATTTATTGAGATTTTCTCCGAAAAAACCTCTTTGTGACGAACATTCTAAAAAAGAAGCCCGAAAAAGTTACGTGCAAAATTATGCAGACATTTTCGCGAGTATTCAGGGATTGCTCCTGCTGTAGTTCCAGCACTGCACTCGTGCTTGAGACTTTCTTCGGGATTCGGCAGACAATCCTCATCGTGACCTGAGTACGTAATAGCGCATCAGCTTCGATTTACGGCCAAGTCTTCGTCATATTATTGTAACACTTTGAAATTCAAATGCGCGTTGGAACTTCGATCAGTGTGAAATTCGCGACGACATCTTCCCTTCGTCAGATTATGTGGTACTTTTTCTCACGGATTAGACGTCAAAACAGGCATTCGAAAATTGACCAGAAGAAATGTTCAAGCCTTGGTTTTTCCCAAACGTTCAACACGATCATCTTCCCCAGGATTAGCTGAGAACATAGCATAAATATTCCTTTACCAGAAATTATGCCACACTTTTCTCCATCAAGCAAAATTAGGACCTTTTCTAGCAACACTCACAATAAAAAAAGAAAAAGAACACAGCGGAGAAGCGATAAATAGAAAACGCTACTAGAAGATATGCAAAAAGAAGAAAAGCGTTGTCCTTGAAAAAATCCTTCTTAAAATTTTAAATACTAAATAGCATACATACAAAGAATCACCGGAGGTGGGCAATCGTTTCATGTGATACAGTAACATGTTCGCCTCTGATTTGCTCTCAAGAAGATCTACGGTACCTTTATAATGTATGTAAAATTCGGAATCGTCTTGTACCGTGAATACATCGTTGTCGCAATTACGAAGTGTTTTAATCGTAGATGATAAGCTCTTGTAGTCGTTCTTCGTCGTACTTTTGTATGAGTGCTTGTTTGAGACAAAAAGCACCCCGTCGAATACGAAGTAAGCACTTGGCAACTTTTTTTTAGATTCCTTGTACAGTTATAGTGTAAATTGCGTTCATGAAAAGGTACCATTCAATCCATTCGAAAAATAATACGATATCTTACAAAAATAGAGACAAAAATATTATAAGCTCGTCACTGTTGGTTTTTTTCATGGATGCTCTTTATTCTTGGTATAAATCCTGCGTTTTAACTTTTTAGAGGTGAAATTTCAATTGCTGATTTGCGACGAGACATTAATTTTTTTTCTGAAAACTTTTCTACTCTGACTTGGAAAGCTTGAGGCATTTGAAAAACGGGGGTTCGTTCGCCGTGAAAAGAACACTCGCGATTAAACTTTTCCAAGTGCTTGAAAGTAAGAGAGGCAGGAATAATGAACAGGAGTAAATATAATGTGAATTGCTTGATCTTGATCTGCACGGACTTGCTGCAATGCATCACCTCGTGTACCAGCAGCAACTCGTCAGGACATTGATCAAAGTCCTTTCAGAACGAGGCGCGGCACAAACTGTCAGCCGCTTTTTCAAGGGCAATTACGCGGCGACGCACGGGTCGAAACTTGTAATTGAAACTGCACCTGACGTCAGAAGATGTGCGTGCTGAAAATACAGCATACATAAGACGAGAAGAAGAAAAAAACCTGCAGAATCGCTTTTGAGTCTCGCGGATAATTAATTTATTCATTCAAGAATGATTCTTGAGCAACGAGCCCTGGAATTTCACTGGAAACGTCGCATTTGAAAGTTTTCCACGTGTTCTGGAATTTTCAATCAAGGACGTACAGTATTTAATAATTACGATCCTCGACATACTTACCTGGTTTACTTTCTTTTCGGTTCGTATATGCTGTACCGTATCTTGCGAAAGATCTCGTTCAATTTTCATCTAAGCAACTGCAAGTTTTGCGACATTTAAAACGGTAGATTATATGTTCGTGAGAAGCACTCATCTGGAGTTTTAATTACTTTGTAAACTTCAGGAGGCAGGGATCAACGCTCGAGAACAAGATTTAAAGGTTTCAATGAGATAATCCCTGGATGTTTTTTTCGTATGAATGCCGGCGTTTTTTAAAAATATTTTTCGAACGGACGCCAGACGTCAGATCTGTCGTCAGATACGTGAGAATTGATGACTGTGTCGACAAGCTTTTCTGACTGATGAGAAAAATGGTCATTCTGCATTCAGACATGGTTGGATTCCGGTTTAATCCGGAGGAATATTCTATGTATGTGACCTTTTCAAGCGTGTATGATTCAACTTGCTATGATGATGCAGTAGCATGATTGCATTCAAGCTGATTGTCATTGATCAAACAATCTGCAAAAATTGAATAAATTATACAAATTAGAGGATCGTCATATTACCTCGTTCACGCGCGCGGAGGTGAGTTCATTTCATGTCCAAGGCTACGAAATGAGTTCGTGGTCAAAGTTGATGATCGCCCTATTCCTCTATTTTCTGCCCGAGGTATGGAAAATTTCTTTCTGGGAAATTTTGATAAAATAAGGATGACCTGCTGCATGAATTTCCAAACCTTGCCAAAGGTCGATGATCATGTCGGAAGAGGGAAAAACAAATCCTTTAAACATTTTCGAGCGATGCCTTATAAATAAGCGATGAGCAATATAATCAGCGTTTTCCCTGAATCTCCCAACTAGAAGAACCCACGTATGATTGGATTCACCGCATGCGGATGTGATGACCAAGTGACGAAACTATTGTCTTGGATCAATTCACCAACTTGGAGCAGTGGTTCCTAAACTTTTTGCATCCTGCATTGAGCTGATTTTTCTTATGACAAACTTATACAGTATTGTATTTCTTAGCATCTTATAAAAAAAAATTACGCGGATCGCAGAATTGAGGTTTCCTGTCTTTATTAGTGCCTACTTTGAGGCATGGAGATATTGGTGCTATCCTCATCTTTTTATTTTATTTTGCGAACCCTTCCTCTTTTACCCATTCCATTATTTACTACTTCTTCCCATGTGAAAGTATCGATTACTTTCCACGTTGCTTCCGTTTCTTCCATTATACATCCGTATTCTCTCATTTTCCTGGAGTGGTTGTGTAGTCATGGGACTTCATTAACCTTTTCGAAGTTGATTCCTTTGGCGAAATGCCTTTGTCTTACCTTAGATTTTATAATTTACTGCTGTATGTATTCAACGATACTGTACAAAAAAGGTATTTTGAATAGAAGAATGACGGTTACTGGCAAATGCAGTGGTATTATCCAATGTGAAGCCCCTGGAAAATACATGCAGACAATATCAGACTATATTTGCAGAATATCTTCATGAGCTAAGGACTTCATGCGTCTTTTAGCTGGAGTATTTAAATTTAAAGAAGTGACACTTGATTCATCACTTCTGCATGACGAAGTACCAGCACCATTAGTGTTATGGCTGAAACCCCTATACTGTACTATACTTTACATCTCAGTCACTTTAGTTTTACCATCATTTAAGGTTCTGGTCATTTTGTGGAGGAGGGGGTTTTTATATTGGGTATATAAAAACTCAGGGTATTTTTGTAAACTGGGCGGTTTGGTTTGACTGAAGATCACCAAAATTCTAGCTGAGCTAAGTGGCCGCTGTTTTTCTTTTTATAAAATATTTTTATTTCATTCATAACTTACAGCTTAATCCGTTCGTTCGTTCATGGACAAGCTCGTATTGAAAATTATATTTCTTTTCTCTCCCACTCAATCTCCCCAACCCCATTTTCTTGCACTAAAATTGTTTTGTTCGACTTCGACCACACAGAACAGTTCAGCTTTTGTGAATAAGGTGTGATTCGCGCGGAACTTTTTCAAGGGCAGAATATGGCAAATAATGAACCTTGACAGCGTTACTAAGCCATACTTCGAAGATACTGAGTGCATAGGATGCAATGTCATCTATAATTACAGGACAACCTTGCATACCAGCACCTATACTGCCATGTTTCCATGCATATTCACAACCATCTTGCGATGGCATGCTTATAAAGTTGAACATCAATAAGCCGCCACCATTTGTTCCTGAGTTTTTTGGTGATTTATCAAGAAGACCAGAACACTGTACGTACGATGTGAAAATCAAGTATTGTATAATATGAAATTAAATAGCCATTCTGCTAGAAAAAGTAACCTTGGGATAAATAACTTCAATCTAGCTAACGTTCCCAATAAATACATAATGTCATCCGTGTGTGTAATTTTTTTCTCAAGTGGAGAGCTCTCACAGAAACTTATACGATGTTGGCGGGGTATATCATAGAAAAACTTGATTGACAGAAGCCAATTTGAGTAGTTAATGTTTTTGGCAGATGGTGGTCGGCGTTTTAACATAGTTTCAGATTTTATCATGATTGGAAAGATTCGTTTTTCACAATATTTTGGAGGTTGCCGCGAGTGATGGCGGCTTACTGGGGGAGCGTTTTAACGGTGTTTGACTGCATACAGTATACCATCGGTGAAAAAGCCCTGCCTCATTAAATTGAAAAGCATCATAGGAACATTGGGACTCACTGGCGGAACTCGCGGGACCAGCAGACGTAGATGACCGGATTCATGCTGGAGTTGATCCAGCCCAGCCAGGTGAGGACGCTGAAGAGCAGCGGCGACTCCGGGATGCAGCGCGCACTCAGCGCGGCGCAAACGCCCACGATGAGATTGCAGATGAGGAAATACGGGAACCAGCAGACGATGAACACGCCCATGACGATCCCAAGCGTCTTGGCCGCCTTCTTCTCCTTCACGAACCGAGCCAACTTCCGGCTGAACGACACTCCTTTCGGGTACGGCGGTGACACGCGCGCCGCAGACGTGGTCTCCCCGATCCCGGCGTCCGGCACAACGATCGCGTCGCCGGCGTCTTCGTCAGCCTCGAGCGGATGTTCCCGCGGCGGCAGAGGATCCACCGTGAGTTTCTTGGTCCGCGAGTCAAAGCGCGGGGCAGCCTTGACGGTTTGTCCGCCGCGGTGGATTCGCAGCGCCATGACGCTGTCGTCGTCTTGCACGTTGTGGTAGATGGAGCCGTCGAGCTCGGGGCGGTGCGTGGAGGCCCGCTGGGAAGGCCGCCCAATGTACCGACAGCCCTGACGCAAGGACTTGGTCGTGCTCACTGCGGACTTGTAAATGCGGCAATAGGTGAAGACCATGCCGATCAGCGGCGCGTAGAAGGAAATGATGGACGAGAAGGCCAAGTAGCCGAGGTCCTGCGTGAACTGACACGTGTCCGGGGCACCGGAGAAGTGACCAGGCACCGAGCGCCACCAGCCGATGGCGGGAAAGGAAATCAGCGCCGAGAGGAACCAAACAATGCCTATGAGCACGGCGCCGACCTTTCGCGTCATCTTCAACGGGTACGTGAGCGGGTCCGTGATGGCGATGTAGCGGTCGATTGAGATCGCGCAGAGATTCAGGATGGACGCCGTGGAGCACAGCACGTCGACGGAGTGCCACACGTCGCACCAGTCTTGGCCGAACACCCAAACGCCGCCCATTGACTCCATGAGCGCGCCGACGGGCATGACCAGGGCTCCCATGAGCAAGTCCGCCGTGGCCAAGGAAGTCACCAGGTAGTTGGTCACTGTCCGCATGCATCGCACGCGCCACACGGCCATGATGACCATCACGTTCCCGACGACCGTGGCGCCGCTGAAAGCGATGAGCACAAGGAGGACCCACCATTCCAGACGCCAGTCCGAGCTCGTCCGCGGGCCGAGGGTTCCGTTCCCAAACTCGAAATCCGCCGTGTCGTTCACTACTGTTAAGTTCCATTCCATCGTCGTCAAGTTACCGTCGCCGTCGAACGCCGCCGGGTCCAAGCCCGGCAGCTCGAGTTCAGTGGCAGTCGCCGTCGCCGTCATTTCCGACCACGGGTGAGGACGACTCGGGCCCGTGTCATCGGCGGCATTCTCACGCGCGCGCAGCGGCTCCGCGGCGGCGCTAACTGAATAAAACTATTTTTTCCGCTTTGCAAGCAATTGCTAAACGAGTTCGCTCAAGTTTCATCTCGTCCGATTTTCCGGCATCCTTCTGAAAATGAAATACCGTGTGGGAAAGGAAAAGTCACGATCATATTTTTGAAACTCGATTACCGAGTTTTACATGGAGTGACGATGATTTTTACGATTCGTTTGAGGTTTGAAAACAATATCCCCGGAAAAAATCTACTCAAAAGTACAATACTGCACTTTTATGACAAAGTTCGGAGCACAAGAATTTTTGCATGATCAACTTCTAATAGCAAACTCAAATATGTTCCACCAAGACTGTTCATCAAAAACCAATGATCAAAACTTGCCATATCTTTTTTTAGCAGCAAGCTTTAAAAAATTGAAGTAACGCATTCAATTGACATTAACTGTGACTATTGTATGCGCAACGTTCTAAATACAGTGCAGTATTATGCTTGCACATGTTCTCAAATTGCTTATCTGTTTTAAATGCACTGTACTGTAATTCGGGTTCTGAACTGCGGGAAGTTCCAAAAGCTTCATTTGGAATTATTGTTTACTAAATGAAATCGAGTTACTGTACTGCTTTTACCACCACAGTTTTTAAAGAATAAACCCTGATTGAAATAGTCTGATTTGAATAGAAAAATGTGGACAATGCCTGAACAAATCTGCTAATTTCCCTGAAAAAAGAAAATACAAGTATATAAGAAAGTGCAGGAAATCGGGGGGTTTTTTCTGAATATCTGAGGGATCACCAGAAAAAAGCTCTTTTGATTGAAAATGTTAAGAAGCATACAACATAAAAATACACTAGCTTATGAGAGCTTTCCATTGGAAATAACTGCAGGAAATTAAGAAGAAAAATAATTTAAACTCGAAAATAATTTAAATTTCGCTTAAAGATTTGAATTTAATTTTTTGGCGGGATTCCCATTTTGGAATAAAATGTCACAGATAGGATTTCTTGATTATTTATTTATTTTAATTTTTTCGAGGATTTTAAAATTTGCTTTTTATTTATGAGATTTTATCTTCTAGTCAAGTTCGTTGTTGAACGGAAAAGGGTGGTCGAAGGGTTTGTCATGAAATTGTTTTTCCTTGGGGCCCTCGTTGCTCAAAAGTCCCTACTGTATATTTTAAAATTGAAGAAATATTTACCATTTCAACCTGACAGCGTCCTGGAATGCGCACATTTTTGCTTTTATAGTTAGAAAAGACAAAATACCATCCAGTCATATTTAATCAATAAAATGCAAAAAAACAAGAAGTGTGAAGTTTCGTAAATTTTTAAACTATTTCGTTAGGTTTCGCATAAAAATTAGTAAATTAAATTAGAATAATTAATATTTTTGAAAATTGTCAATCCACAGTCTTCCTTAAGCGATTCATTCGTCATACACGGTAGGCTGTGGTATAAAAGCTATAATTTTTAGACTGCAGTATGAAAAAAAAGTCGAATATCTCGAGCATAGTTTTATGCTGTGTACGCGTTTTCAAGTGCACCTTGCAAACAAAAAAATCAATTTCCCTGCCGATGCATCACATGAATGATTATTTTGAATGCTTTCAATTCTATTCTAAAGGCCAGGCCCTTCTTGAAGAATGAAAATTCCTATGAGACTAAAGCAAAACATTTCTAATATTAAATTTGATATTTTCGCAACATTTCGATGCACATTTTTCTCAACTCCGAGACAGCGGATCATTATTTGGAGATCAAGAAACTTTCGGATGACGCCGTAAATTTAGCAGCGTTAAAAGCAGGCGATTCTGCGGTCGACGGTTTCTCTTAAGTTTATTAAAAAGGAACTTCTGAGGAGGGCGGGTAAACCGCGGGTTACAATCGAGTAAACATGCGGCGAAGTATACTACCGTATATGCAACTGCTTTTTTGAGGTAGAATGCATTGGGAGGAAAGATTAGTTGATGTACTGTAATTATTTTTAATTCTTGTTTTGCTCGTTGGCAGGAGAGAAATTTTCCTGAAATAATTAAAGGAAAAAGTTCCCATAGCAACCTTCAGGCAACTTTCGTAAGAAATTTCTCTCTACTCTGCTGCGGCGAAATTGGCTCACGGTGTAAAATTTTTGCATAAATGCTCAACCTTGACAATATCAACCGCAGGTGATTCCTGAGTCCGCTGAGATTTGATAAGCGCACTTTTTGTGGAATCGATTGTGCTGCTTTCGGGTAAATACTGTACCTTATTGGATTGCATAAGCGTTTTCTTTTCTTCATTTTCCATGATGCAGTCTGTCACGAGTGCTTTAAATTATTATGTGAATGTCAGGTTTCGAATTCGTATGAGACCAGAGGAAAACATTCTTGAAGTTTAACCTTTTCAAAAAATATTTATTGGGATTTTTCTTCATTCGGCAACGTAAGCCTCTCGTGAAGTTCAATAAGAAACTCTCGGATGTTAGCGTGACCTTTGAAACATCAAAACCCGAAGATTCCGGGGTCGGCGGAGCTCGTGAAATTGCATCAATTTTTTTTTGTTTTTTTTTTTTGGGAAAGATATGAGTCGATTATTGGGTAACTGCGCAGTTAATTTAATACACGCCAATTTCCATGCAGTATGGTCCAATGGAAATTCGTGAGATTTTTTCGAGTTATTCTCTGAAAATGAAGTACTGGACCAACATGAGAGAGTAAAATCCATGCGAGACCATAGACAATAACAGTCAAAATTGAACTTTTTTCGACATTTTCATTTAAATTTCTCCATTCGGCAGCAACAACGTTTGCTAGGGCTAAAGAACCCCTCGGATGACCGCCTAATCTGAAGAACATCCAAAGAAGATTATTTTAGTGTCAGTGGATCCTGGAAACTTGGCCACAATGTATTCGTTCGAGGAAAGAAATGAGTAGATGATGGCGTGAATGCGATGTCTTACTTCTGACAATTTTTACTCAGTACATTGCAAGCAAAATGAGTGTGATTGCTCACAATTGCTATTTAAAGATCAGAAATTCTTCAGCAAAAGAAAAAAAAATCATCCGAGATTTGAGAAAAATTCCAAACACACCGCTTCCGCAGAATTTAGATGCAAATATTTCTGCAGTTCACAGCGAAAGAATGCGGTAGCATGTAATTCTGCTTCGAAAGTCTCGTATCGAATTCACAGGAGACTGCGGGAAAGATTCTTCAAGTTGCACTTCTTCTCAAAATTTTCGTTGTAACTTATCCCGTCGCTGAGCAACGACAGCGTTTCGTGGTGTTCAAGAAACGCTTCCGATGGCCGCGTAACCCTAGCAACATCAAAAGCAGATGATTCCGGGGTCGGCGCGAGCCCGGAATGAGCATGAAACCCCGGCCCGCGATTTCCCCTGGATTCCCAGAGTGACGATCTCAATTACTCGCTGACAGAATACAATCGGGGTGATGGATCAAGACGGAAAAGCGGCCCTTCCCTGCCGGGCGTCGATCGGTGTGCCAACTGCGGAGCTGGTGTCCCCGACGCGGAAAAAACGTTCCCCCCGCTGCGCGCGGAACACGTTCCCGCAGAAGCCGGCGTCATTCGTCCGGGATTTGCAGACATCAATCTCAACCCGGGGATTGCCGGCTTCCTTTCAATACTTTCGACGCACCCTTCAGGACTTTTCTCCCCCGATTCCCTACCTCCGAGGAAGCCCCAGGTTGCGGACCTTCTTCATAACTAAACATTTTCTTTATTAAGTCGCTGCTTCGAAACCCGAGCGAAACTTTACACGAGACTCAACAATGCGTCTTTTTCCGACTTACCACAGGGAATCATTCGTTTCAGGATTCTGTTGTTTTCAAAAATTAGGCTCGTTGGACCGGCGAGCAATTAATTGTCAGAGCGGTTTGTTTGTTCAAAGATAAATTTACACTTGTTTACACCTCGAATGGATTTAAGGTGGGAGAGAGTTTAATGATGGAACTTCACATTAAACCCAGCCTTTGCTTGTTTAATCAAGATACCAACACCCCATTAATGCGAGAACACGTCATCAATTCTGAAATAATTTCTAATTTTCCGTCCATCCAACCGGAGGAAAGATTGTTAATGAATATAAGAACCCAAGATAAATTGATGACAAATGACCCAGAAATTATTTCTCGTGACCGAAGAGAGCCCGAATTCTTATTTGAAAATATCTTCACAAGTAAAACCCTTGACAATTTCTTCCGAGTAAAATTCATCGCGCGTGCAAAGTAATTATTAAAAAACCACGTCACTTTGAAAGATATAAGATGCTCGGAAAAATAATTGCCAGATGCGTTCTTACATTTTAACATTTTTCATTGTCGGCTACTCACATTGAGTTCAAATTCAAGACGGCTTTTTTTCCTTGATGCGAGGAAGAATCCCGTGATTTTATGAGATAATATTCGGAAAGAGTGCGCTTTTTTCTTGCCCATGAATTAGCATTTTGCATGCAAATCTAAGCTGCTATCGCTTCTAATACGCTCAGAGATTTTTTTTATGTGAAAGAGGGCGGAAATATGTGCGCCATTCGAGGAAACAAAGTATTTTTGGAATGATGCACTGCATTATACTGGTAGATAAAAATGTCAGGCAATGGTCGTACTTTCGGGATGTGAAGAGTCATTTCCGGAACGCAAGTATCGCAGAAACGGAGGACAGAATGGGATTTCGTAAAAATATTGCTGAAAAAAATGAAACTACGCCACTTCGCGAAAAAATTTGTCGTATGCTTTCGCAAATGTTTTCTTCTCATTCGCGGTTGCCATAAATTCAGATCATGCTTGAACTATGACCTCAGTTCGTAAGGGTGAAATCTACCATTAGATGTTCAAAGTAAGATGGTCATGTAGTAATTTTCTAATCATTGGAATGGGTTCTGAGTTTCGGATATCACCCTATAGACAAAAATTTTTGATGCGAATCTTAGAAGACAGTGATCTCCAGACGCGCCTTGATTCTTCGCGCGTGGATAATTCGAAAAAAAAATCGGTCTTACAATATTTTCGCAGCGCAAATGGGGTATTTTCGGAATGATTTGAGATCCTATATGCTGGTGGATAAAAATGTCGGGGAATGGTCGTACTTTCAGGGCGTGCTGAAGATATATTTCCGGACTGCAAGCAGCAGCGGAAACGGTGAGCGGAAAAAGGGGCTTCACAAACCCACATTCCTCCGGCGAACGGTGAGAGTCTCGTGTACGAACTTGAACCTTGAGCAGCCACTGCTGAAAGCCTGTCACCCGCCCAGGGGACTCGCACACGCAGTCACCAGCACTCGCCGCACGGACGAAAACCAATCATTAGTCGGTATCTAGGTCTATCAAATGTCAGGCTTTCCCTATGGCTTGCGAAGCCTCATTACTCTCTCCATGATGAATGATGCTTCCGTTTTCACACCATGACATCAGGGGAGCGCCGCACTAGCTCTCGGCTCCACAGGCCTGCCCATGTTCCGCGAACGGGTAAAACCGGACACGGAAATCTTGAGAACTGCCGTACCTACCGTACTCGAAAATAGACCTAACCATTTTACTAAGAATCAAAAAACTGAGATGCGAATTTCATTCGAGGTATCCAAAACACATTAAAAGCACATGTAGAGATTTTTTTTCTGAAAAGCATTTTTTGCTAAATCAGTATGCGGCCCGTTTTCACGTGAATGCGTGCCAAAAAGGGCTGCTAGACAGATTTGACTCTGAAGTCCCTGCTCTAAATCTGCAAAACCTTCATGGATAGCAAGCAGATTTTTTTCTGGTCGTACAATGATGTAATTTTCTCCAAAAAGTTCTTTTTTGTGGCCTAGAGTAGCCCAGATAGTCTTGACCCTGAAATCCCAGCCCAAAATCATCAGGATGCGGTCTGTATTCACAGTATATTCTCGTGTTGTCGTCGGCCGCATGCGACTGCTGCTGCAGGTCGCACCCTGATTTAGAGCACACATCGTTGGCTCAAGACTGGGTATGCTGCAAAAATGAGTCTCAGACGAGAAATACAGCATATTGAACAGAAACGAAATCCTTCTCGGCTTCAATAAATAATTTACCTTGCCTCCTTAGATTTTTATATTATTCAGTGCGTGGGTCACACTAAAGCGATTAATTATTCGATAACCTTTACTCGAATATACGGAGTTTTGACTGCGCCGAATTTTTTGGGGAAGGGGGCTATAAGTAATGAAGGGAATTTGACTTTGCGAAATTAAGGCACAGAAAAGAAATTGCAGTTTACTAACGTCCACCTTGTTTTGAATAAAAAATCATGAAATTTTCACCTGATTTCCTCATTTCATCAGCACATTCACCTCGGTTTAACACGAGTTTCATAGATGACACATAGTAAGAGTATTTTATAAATAAAATTGCCGAATGCCTAATGATAAGAAATAAATTTGGTTACTTCTAATGTAGTACTATATAAACCTGTACATGCTTCGTTAATTTTGTTGGATTTCAAGAAGATTTGTGCTGCACGACCAAGTTTACGTACATTATCTTCTAAATCTAAAAAATATTTTACAATTCTCGTAAGTCATCTCTATGAACTAATCCATTGTCTGGATTTCATCATTTTTTTTCAAAATTTTCGGGTAAAAAGAGCTAGAGTAAATGAAATTTGGCGCCTTTGAATAACCACGCACGACTCACAACTTTGGAAATACTGTATCTTTACTGTCTTCGTAGAAGGATACTTACATACAGTACTTACAAAATATGTCAGAACGGATATTCTGTACACTTCCTCAGGGAAAGCGTGTGATCAAGAATAATGACGGATGGGGAAGGTTTCGAGAATATTGTAGAAAAAAAGAAACCGACAATTATTTTTCGTATTGCAGGAGAGTAAAACTCTGGATGAGCTCCTGGGATGCATTGTTAAACCATACTTTCGTTTTCACAGAGAAGAAAAGCCACCGGATCGAGTTTTGGCCGAGCCAATGTACCTTTCCGAATGCAAATAGCGAGCTATTTTCCATGCAAACCGTTTGCTGTGCGTTTACCATTCACGAAATTGGATTTGCTTCCGCATGATTTTCCCGGAGGAGGAACGCGAACAGTGACGCTAGAATAGCTTGGCTCCGAATGGAAAACGCAGAATGCTACAAAGAATGCAGGTACATTCAGGGGTAATTTTTGTCCCCTGGACGAAATATGATAAACACGGCGTAAAGAGCCACTCTCGAGTCTCGAGCAATAATTACATGGGCAGCGTACCAAGCGCAAAACTATGGAATGAAAAGTGAACCTCGAAAGTCAGGTGTTGGGAATTTGTTTGTTTAAGATGATTCAAGTTGGATACGTGGATCAATTAAGATGTAAGTGACAAATGCTTACCGGAATTGCGCCTTTGCTAAGGGAGGCTTGTTCGAATGTAAGCCGACGAGACGTGTTTCATCCGCCCAACACCTGTAGACGCGCGACGGATCGAATGATCGGCCTTCGCACAAAGAATTGTTTAACGGATTTAAATTATCCAAATATGAATATTCAGCAAGTTGGCAAACAGAATACAGAATACCCATTCTGACGATGCATACCCAAGACTGATTTTTTTCTCTCGCTACAAGTGGTTCAACGGGTTGACTGTCAGTTTTATCGGTCGATCAGCATCCTCATCCGAGCTTTCAAAATGGCGTGATTTATTTCTTGACGCAGGGCAGAAAGACATTTCATATTTTTTGTTCAATCTGAAGCAATATGATTGTCGAACCTAGTTGCGTCGAACAACATACAAAAATAAACATGGGCGTCGGCACGATGCCAACAATTATTATACATGTCTCATACAGGCACTCCTCTTTTTCAAAAAATTTCGCATCAAAATTTAATGTCCTGCAGAGTACGGATAATCATCCATTACCAATCGTGAATCGATTTTTTATGGCAGAAAATTTTTGCCAGACTGACCTCGAGACCGAATTCCATACTCGCGAGGAAAATGAAGACCGAACTGGAAAAAGTTCATGCGTTCTTCTGGGGAACTTAAAATAAAACACTTATAATCGTCAATATTATTTTGTAATGATTGTGTATGTTTTTTGTTGCGTGAAGGGATTTACCGTAATAACCACTGAATTGTTCGTTCAAACGTGAGTGAAAATTCCCGTATTTGCGACCTGGCACGCGGAAGGAGGAACGAGAAAAAATGATCAAGCTTCGAGACCTGAAAACTCCGACGCGGAATTTCAGAAAATATCCTGTTTCTTCAGAAACTTTCCAAACACGTCATCTACTTCATCTCATTCGATGCAACGTAAACCTTTTGTGATATATAATTAGAGTAAATTCATTGAGCCTTTTTTTTTATTGAGAAGTAGACTGCTATGCCAATCTTACATGTGCGTATTGCATCGTTCAATCCACCTCTTCAAAGAAAGACAGAAATGTTCAATAGAAAAAATTACCAAATTTTGCGTTTTTTTCTGAAAACATCCGGTTTCCCTCTCAAAGTGATGGCACGGGAGCAAAAAAAGTTTTTGCGAATACATCACGCGAGGAAGGAAAACTGGGCAACGTTTGTTGATTTCGACCTCGATTTGAAAAAAAGAGCGCACAGTTTAATTTTCAATCTGTATACAGTAATTTGCGGAAATTTAAAAATGTCTCCTTGACCCATGATTATATGCTCAAATCTGTCTCAGTATTTCAAAAATGTATGCTGTATTATGCGGTAAAAGGCACACTTTGAATTGTTTTACAAAGACTTGATTAAGGAAAGGAGAACTTTCCAAAATAAATGCAACCTAATCCGATGGAGACAATAAAAAAGCTTTCCTCCTGAATGCCCAACGTAAACATCAGTTTCACTTTTATATTATAAAAATTATTGAAATATTCCGGCAATAAAGAGCACTTGCTGAAACGGACGAATATTATTGGCTTTTTCGGAACATGTAAGAAGATGTTCTTAAACTTATAAAACCTGCAGCCTAACAATGTCAGGTAAAGCAAATATTTCATAGGAAGGGTATGCTTCGATGCATGGAATATCAGAATAAGTGACCACATAGAATATTTCCCGCTTGTAAGCATGTAGGCAATCAATGTCATTGATTATTCCATATTAAATACCCTCCCTGAGCCACGAAACTTTGTGGATTATTCGTTTTCTTAACAGTTTGCATTTTTAATTATCCATCATTTATGATAGTTGTATAGTGTTGAGTGTCATGTTATATATAGCCATGACACACAATACTATACAGTACTATGGACCTGATGGTATTTATTCCGTGCTTCATAAAATATAAACTATTCATGATTCCACGGATTATTAAAAGGGTTTCTAGGCCAGTTTAATCGCGCAACACTCTCTCACACACTTCTTACTTGAAATTTGCGGAAAAGGATTCGCCTGCGACGTACAAGTAGTCAGCATCATTCGTCATTCTAATTCATTAAAATACTCGCCAACTTTCGAAACTGCAAAATTTTATATTCGTATTCACGGCATCTCCAAAAAGAAAAAAAAGAGAAAAAAACCGCATGCGTTCACTTCATCGCTGAGAAAAGTAACATTTGACGGCACCGAACTGTTCGCTTGAGACCTATAGTCCATGCGCGCATGTAGCCCGTAAATGCAGTAACTGAACCCCGGTTCTAAAATCAATGCACGTCAATGCGAACGGAAGCAGAAATAATACACGAGTTCAGTGAGCCCTTGCCACACGAGTCGGGTTTCTTTCGCGGGGCGTCCACGGTGTGCTCGCACTCGTCGGCGGGCGGCGTACAAGTGCGCCGGCCCCTGCAGCGTATGCGGCGAAGGCATGTGCCGATCCCGCGCGCCGCGGCCTCGACGCCACTGCTGGTCTCTTCCGAACAGGTCCGGCAACCTTTCCCCGGTTTCCTTCTTCTTCTTCATTTCGTGTATGGAAGAAAAGAATTGATTTTTAAAAACCGGGGGGTTCCGTCAGATGTACATACCATATATTTCTTCGACGAAACACGATATAAAATCACCACCCCCCATGTCGAAATTTTCTTGCAAAAAGAAATCGCGTGCGTCTTAGGATGAATGGTATCTCAGAGTACGTCCATTCAGTATTTGCTCAAGTATAGCAGAGCAGCAAGAGCAGAGATACAATTTGAGTCATCTTAATAAAAATACTTAAGGCATCAGATATTACTGTTCGATCCATAAATATGTGCTATTGTGCTTATTTGGCAGCAGCAGTGTATGCATTCATCCTTGTTCTTGAAATTACTCGATCTTCTTGGTCTTTAATCCCCCTTGCACGTTACACGTGTACAGTAAAGAGGAAATCGTGCGAAAATCTTTCTACCGGAATTTCTTCTCTTGAAAAATCCCGGTTTTCTGGATGAAAATCATATAATCCAAAGCAATTTTGTAGCTTCTGAAAGCCTTCGAGTTACGCAGAATACTTCGTTGCAAGTTGAAAAATTTCCGAGCATCGCCTGCTCGTACGTCAACAATCTCAACAAACGAGCGGTGCTTCTCGTGCTCCACACAAACCCAAGTTAGTACAGTATACAGTACATGTGCTTCGATCAATTGCGTCTTGTGTTTAATTTAATTTTCGCCCAGCTACGAAAGAACGCTAACGCAAGAAAATTGGCCTGAATTGGATTGACAGCGCAGGGAAAACAGAGCCTGTGACATTTTCACCTCTTATATGCAGCAGTATTGGTGCGATTAAAGGAGTGTACATACTGTATACAGATTAATGTTAAGATGATGTAGAGAAACATGATTGTCCAATTTTTTTGTGTGCGCACTGTCCAGTATTGAAATTATTGGAAAATCACGTCTCAACTCTCAAGAACAGTAACAGGTGCGATCATACCTTTTGCTTCCAATAATAAGTGCTTGCTGCGGGTTGATTACTGCATCCTTTTCAACTCGAACGGAAAAAAATTGAATATGCCCGAACTCAATACTGTATCTGTATAATATGGATTAAAATATTATATTCTGGTCCTCGATCTCTATTTCGAGCCGATTTCTGATCTGAAATCGGTTTCATCGACTATAGTGATGCTTAATAAGGATAATTTCGGACCACTGCAGGCAATTGCCTGGCTGTCGTGATTTCCTGAGGATCCAAAAACGTCCTTCTTTGCAGTAATAGTGCCCGGAATGCGGAATCCACGAACACTGAATATTTAGAATATTGAGTTATTCTATCTGGGAAACCAGATTGCACGGAAGCTAACGCAAGTAAAAGATTTTTCTTTCGTCGTGAAATAAGCTTCTTTTACGTAGTGGTTACATACATAATTATAATTTCACGATTCCTCGCCTTATTATTCTCAATGACTGTATACAGTACAGCAGTACTATATATTGAATACCAAGTGACGATTGAGGTTAAAGCGCGCCATATACGAGTATACACATACTGTACAGTATTTATATTGAGAGAATGCTAGCAACCGATTGAACATTTCAGTGGTACTCCCATAACTATTGTCAGTAGTCAAACCTAATTACAATGCCGATGAATAGCATAGTACTGTACATACAGTATAAGGCGTAGAATCCTCGCCAAAACAAAGACTGTACTCTGTACTGTACTGCACTGTTTTTGCTTTTAGAGGGCAAGGAATTGGTTGTGTCAGCTTAGCGTGTAATACGAGTACAGTATGGCAGTTCTTTCGTCACCGAATACGCGTGCGAGACGTCAAAATGTGACCACGCTCAGCTGAACGAACGACGGGTGTCACAGAAAACGACCCGCCGTGCTATTCAATCGTTCATTTCCTGCACATCGCATTTCGGAGATTTGTGTTCTCTTGAACTGCGACATATTCGTGATGCAATCTTTATATTTTCAACTCAAATCGTATCAAGACCGAACAAATTTCGAATCATGTACTGGTCATGAAGATGGCATTAACTTATTGCTGCGTATATAAGGACGCAGGACAAACGTTTTAGTTGAATAATTCTATGAAATAAATAATTACGCGCTGTATTCCACGTTAAAAATTGAACCGCTTTGCACAATTCACACGATTATTCCCAAAAAATCGGACATAAGCAAACTATCAAATACTTCAGCAACAAGAAATTAGTAGAAATCCGTACAATTTTCTCGTGAGACAATTTGACAATTTATAAACGAAAAATGTAATAACTTTATATTATCTAAAAAATTATGATGAAAAGTATCGTTTCTTCAAAGTAAGTTGTAGTGCGTGTGTATGCTATAAAAAGACAGCTATACAATACGCACAAATTTTCTATAATTAAATACTGTATACTCCCCATAGCACAATTTCAAGAGTATCTTTTCTCTAAATAATTTATGATTAACAGTTACAATTAAAATTAAACGAAGGCATTTTCTTGTGAATAAATTGAATGACTCTTCTCTCTTCATACACGCTTCTGCTTCTCTTGCAAATGCTTGTCATGTTTATCGATTACAACCCAGGGTGCTAAGGCATTCGGCTAAATAGCTGAAAGAACTGCTGGGATAAAATGAGTGATGTCACAAAGGAACCCGCTTATATAGAAAACATTTATTCACACACGTAAAATATAAGCCATTTATGTAACTTCACGTTTCATATGCAGCGCAGTATAACAGCACACATCTGTACTGACACATTTTGCAGAAAACTACTTGAATGGTTCATCACACTGAATTACAAATTGCAGTGCTGTGATAATAAGGAGCCATCTCCTCAGAACGGTAGGCCGCTCTTCAAATATTTCGAAAAAGTTGAAAAATCAAAACTTGTCAACGTTTTAACATTAGAATTCATCATTCTGCAAGCTGGAGTTTTAAATGTGCATCATCATCGAAGGATGTTCAAGTAAAAAGTTAGAAGAACTCTGTCATAAAATTTAAACCCAAATCCAAAGAACCAGGCCGAGTCACGCGTCGTGTTCGAGAGAGAAAGAGATGACATGCTTCTTCATGATTATGCCATTTTTTTTAAAGTTTGTTATGTCTTCACTATAGTAATACTGTATATGGGAGTCAAAATTCCATATTATTTGTGAAGAGTTCCGCGCGAAATTCTGTGCGAAAAATAATCCGGATTGTATATGAATTCGGTGAGGTGTGATTCGTGTGAATATTATTGAAGGACACGATCGCGAATATTAATGTGTACTGACGCATATAATTACTGCTGCAAAGTATTACGGTGCATCACATCAATTATATACAAACTGCAATTAATCCACTGCTGCGGAGTTAATACTGTACAATTGTACATTAATGTGGTTCAAACTTGATGCAGTGTTGAATGGCGAGATTTCCTCGTGTTTTTAAGGTATTAATGGAATCCATTGCAGTACTCGATATTACGTTTTATTACGGTATTCTAATACTGTATACAGTTGCTTTCTCGCTGTCATTTTAAATCGAAATCTGAACATTTACCATACTAATGTACCGTAGTTGAAATCTCAACACGAATACATTCGTGCGACACCTTTTGTTCATATGTATAACTTTAGGAATCTAACCTTAGGAATTGGAAGGTAGTGCGCGAAAAAAATAATGCGAGATACGCGGGGGAGGAGGACACCTGGGCAAGAGGAAGCTGCCTGTCCCATTCAGATTTTAGCACCACCTATGCTACAGTGTCCTCCCCAAATACCCCAATGGAATATTACCAACTGTGTTCAGTGGTTGAAAACTCGATTGGCCTAAGCATATTCATTGTGAATTCTGTCGTGGAGGAACACATCGGTTGAGACGCGAATCGCGTGAACAACTTGCGAGTGTCGCCTTTGTGGTGAATCAGTCAAATTATTCGATGTCTTCAGCTCTATCATTTACATTTTTAAAGAGAACTTCGGCGAGTGGTGTGGTTTGTCAAGTGCCGTCACAACTGTGCTCGTGGATGAAGTAAGATGAAACAGTATTTACCGTTTAAATCTGTGTGGTTATCTCTCCTCGCATCAGTAGGAAGATTTTTTCTATTCTGATCTTCGACCTCAATAATCGTACCGTCGTTCACATAGGCGTGCACCTCACGGGAGAATCACGTGATAAGCCTTCTGATTCTTTTCCAGACCCAAATTTATCTCGCATCTCTTCCTGCGAGCGTGGGGTGAAACCGTGATTTCGCCTACAGTAATCAAATCGCGGTGACGAGCTCTCGGCCTGGGATCATGGCGCTACTTCACGATTTCATTTATTTGGGCTCGCTGATTTTCTGCATAGCCTTCGGCGAAGTTTTGAGGAAGATCAAAAATCCTGAGAAGCGGAAGCTTGTTGCTACATTCCTTGGTGTTTTGATCGTCTTCCTTCTATCCGGGACCTATATCATTCATCCGATTTTGATGGTGCTTGTCAATGCTACCATAATAACTTATGTTAGCCAAAGGTATGCTCTTCAAGAAAAACTTATCGAGTGATCACTCATGTTATCTTCGCCTTCCAGATGGTGCCACGTCGCCAGTTTCTTCTTCAGCTTTTCGTACCTGATATTTTGCCGAAGTTTCTGGTATCTTGGCCTGAGCGAAATTCCGGATTTTCTGAATGCTGTCGTTATGCTGCTCACCTTGAGGGTCGTCGGTTTGGCATTCGAGAAAAATCGAGGGCCCTCGGAGAAACATGATTACCCTTTCCCAAATTTTATTGATATCGTTCACTACTCATGTTGCTATATCGGCGTGCTTACGGGTAAGTTTGTGTGAGTGCTCTTACTTTATCTCTCTGAATTTTTCGAAGAACTTTTCTTTTACCATTTTACAGGTCCGTATTTCCGATATTCAGCGTACTACGATATGCTCTATTCTGAGCATACGTCTCGAGTCTCCTGCCGAGAAGCGATGCTAAATCGCATGATGTTCGTCCCCATGTATTTGGTTCTGTTTTTTCTGACGAACTACCTATTCCCTGTAAACGTAAGTACCGTAAACTGAAATGGAATATCCGAATTCTTTTTCATACACGTTGTAATCTTGCTGTGAAAATAAACGGTCAATATCTGATGGTTGTGCTTTTTACAGACGGTGGAGAGCGAAGAGTTTTCCCGAAGGTCGTGGCTCTACAAGTTCATATTTTCGAATGCCGTGTTTTTCACCTTCCGAATGCGGATGTATTCAGCTTTCATTATTTCTGAGTGTGTCTGCATAAACGCGGGGCTTGGAGCATATCCGAAGAAATTTGAATCCAAAAGTGGTTTGGGCCCAACTGCTCGAACGAAAGAATTGTAAGGCAATAATTTGAGGCTACAGTATTTATGCATTTATAATTGAATAATTGTTTTCTGCGTCACAGGTCTGGCGAGGAAGAATACGATTTTGAAACTGTGAAGAACATAGATGCGTATGGATCTGACTTCGCTCCCACTGTCCGAGAGGGTATGCGATGGTGGAATATGACGGTGCAGTACTGGTTAGCCGTTAATATCTACAAGGGCTTGGCGGGATATCCCAAAGCATTTCGTGTTGCTGCGACCATGATGGTCTCCTCGATTTGGCACGGTGTTTATGCCGGTTATTATCTTTCACTTCTCACGGTGCCATTCATCATGGTTGTGGAAGACCTTTACGAGCGTAGACTTCGTAACCGGCTGTCCGAAACGGTGAGTTCGTTTACTCCCTAGAACGTATTCCAAAAAGTTTCTGTGCTTTATCTTGAAGAATTTTTTTTTCTTTTCAGGGTAAAGCTGTGTACGATTGGGTTTCTTTGGCGTTGAAGATGCAATGGTTCGCGTACATGGGCATGGCCTTCCTACTCCTACGCGTTGATAAAACTCTGCATTATTGGTCATCGGTTTATTTCGCGGGGCACCTGTTGATTGTCTTCCTGTATGTTCTTGGTAGAATTGCTTTCCCTAAAAAAGGCAAAAGTAAGATTGAAGATGAGGAAATCAAACGAGAATTTGGAGACGTTCGTAAAGCCGGCTCTGCCATTAATGTCGACGAGATAAAACAGTCGACCGTCGTGAAACATCTGAAGAGAGCTGCTGTACAAGAATGAACTCACGTAGATGCGCATTCCAGATCAGCGGCTATCGATCTTTTTGCTGTCAAACTTTGAGCTCAAACTCGTTCACGACGAAGGCTAGCTTTCGTGAGGAACCTTTTCACCAAAAACTATTGTACTTATTGTTGTGTATGTTGATTTTGGGAGTTTCTTCGGAAGGACAGTGGCTGAATTAGGGGTTGTGGACGCGGTTTTTTTTTTTTTTGCCCGTGTTCCCGCTGGAAATATTTTTTTCTATATTCTTCTCAATTTTGCCCTCATCTTCGATTTTCTGGATTAATTATTTCACCGAAATTTTCCACCATAACAGATTACGAAGACTTACAGTTAATCGTCCTCAATCCTTTCACGTTGTTTGTAAAAATTTCCTCATCTGTTGATCCTGTGGATACGACAAATTTGAGCAGGCAATAAGATGATTCAAAGGATTAGTCTGTGTTCCAGAATTCGATCTATTCGATTCGCCAAATTTGCCTGCGAAGTTCGACAAATTTTGCCATTACATAATTTTGGGAGGGAGAAGTGGAATTCTGTTATTTTGGACGCCATAGAAGTGTTGCAATGTTCTGCGTCGATGTTGTTTCATGTGTACATCAGGATTGTGATAGAGAATCATGTCTTATTCTACGTTGGGAACTTCCTATGAGCATTTTTGAATGCTTTGATACCTGATCTAATCATCTAGCTGATTCTAGTCCCACGGCTTTTTTCTGTGATGCCTTCTTATTGTAGTTTTCGGCATAGTTCTTGTTTTAGATTCGTCGCATTGCTTTTTCACAAAGCTCCTTTTAAAATCTGGGTTTCAGTCAGCTTGATGACAGATGATCGTGAACAACAGTGAGGATTAAAAACAAAGATTTGTCTCTATTTCCTCCTCCGAGTTATTAATTCAGTCTTGGCGTGTTACAACTTCGTGTAAAGTGCATTTCATGAATGCCGTTGCAGGTGACCAATGGGTACTTCCAGTGGTCATTCTCGGTAAAATGAATTAATTAGCAAGCTTTGATGTGTCTCCTAAATCCTATAAATTAAATTACAATATTCAGAATCACCTCCTGCACTTACGAGGTCTACCTTTTAACTATCGATGACCAATGCAAAAATTGAGATCCATTTGGCTAACAATGTCGACTATAAGTTCGATTTTGAAAGATCTTGATTCGGCAGCATAATTTCCCAATTTCCCATTCTTTTTTTTTTTTTTCCACGCCGGACAGTTTCATGGGGTAGTCCAGCACGCGCTTTAAGAAACCCTTTTCCGACGTAAACCAAAATTGGAGAAATTCTGTGAAACATTCTTGGGCGAACTCAAGGCTGTTCGGGCAATCTGTCTGGTGCGTTCAAAAGACTTTGTGGTGAGCTTTGATGAAAAGGCGTTCAAGTTGAGATGAACTGAGTTTCCTAATTTTTTTCTTCAATTCTAGTTGCATAGCTGAAAATCTATTTTTCAACTCTTTTTGTTATGCAGGAGTCATGAACTCTACTAATGCGTGTGGTGACCGAGTTATACCTCTGTATGACACATGTCTTCATGCTGTGGCGGACAACCTGAAAATAATACGCGATGTGAGGGATATTCCTCAGCCTGTTTTATCTGATATCATAGGTGCTGCCATTCGAAGAAAAAGTTCAGTTTTTCGGAAAGGAGGATCGTCTTACTCATTTGTTTCTGAAGTGAAGAAGAAGCATGTTGCTTTGATGCCCCAGTCGGTAGTGCTGAACATGCATTTGGAGGACTTGAACGAATTTTTCAGCTGCTTTGAGCTTGCAGTAGAAAATCTGACCGTCCTCACGGTTTGTGGACTTGATCTCCGTAATCACGATTTGTGGTCGGCGCTTGGACACGGAAGCAAGAAGTATGTGCTCGTGGAAACGTATGTTGTTGAAATGTTCGTTATCCCTTTAATTGAAAAATATATTACAGTCTCCTCGAGTTTTATGTGAGCTTGTGCGCTTTCGGAGATCAAGACTTGAGTCGGTTTCGAATATCTACATCAACACACAACCGTCCTCTTCAACGTTTGAATATTCAAGGTTCAGTATTTGTGACCTGCGTTTTTCAGCGAACAGTACCAGTCATTGCTTTTTGTGTTCGTTTTTCTTTCCAGGATCAGCGGTCTCAATTGGCGTTATCGCTCGACTGCTAAGGTCATTTTCGAGGCTGAATTATTTTTGCTTTGAAATGACGAGTGGAGATTCATGTGAAAGCCAGGTAAATTTCGTTATTTTACTTGTTAATTCATGTCAGTCATAATACAGTACTTGATTTTTATGTCTTCCGAACGTATATCCTGGTGGACTCTATAATGAAAGGATGAGGGTATACACAGTACCAATGTTGGCAAGCTGTATCCATTTCCTTATGAAAAATATTAAATCATGTGCTTATTGCTAAAGTGAATGTTTTGATGGTCTGAACACGTTCGGTATAAGCGGATTTCAGTACAGTACAGTATATGACGATTATGGGATTGTTCAATTTATGCAGGAGTTTTATGAATTGAGACGAAATCTTGTCCTGTGGACTCGACTGGAAGGAGCTCAAACGTGTGATATACCTTTCCCTGGCATTCCTGCGAAAATCATTCCGCCTTGCAGTGACCTAGCTTTGTTGTTTCTTCATGATGCTAGTAAGTGAAGTGCTAGTTGCGTCTGTGAGATTTTTCTAATCATCATATGTCAGCAGCTCTCGGCGGAAAGCGGTCATCTGATGAAGCGCGTGATTTCCACCGACGTAAGCTTCCGAAATCGCATTAGTTTTCTTGTGCAGAATATTCTTATTCATATCTCTGCGTAGAAATTCAATGCACGCAGGCATGTTTTGTGCTTTTACCGGATGGCATTGAACCTATTGGACGTGACAAATGGTCAAAGTTGAAGGATATTTCATCTTCGCGGCGACCCAAAGATTGTGGATTGAAGTTACGAAGCGCTGCGGGAACCCGACGGTTTTGAGAGATTTTGGAAAAGAGTTAATAGTCCTGAATTTCTCAACTACGTACTGTACTCTATAAAAAGTAGCATTCCAGAAGAACTTGCGGAAAATTTTTCGAAGGCCGCCCTATAAATTAATTTCAGTATCAGGACGCAGTATAATGGTTGAAGAGCCTTTACATAGTTATTTCTATATTGAAACTATATTTTTTTCATTTCGCCTTCGCCTCATTTATTGTGCTCTCCGAGGTGTAAAATCGAAAGGTCCAAAATTTAAATCATTACCGACTTGTGCTCGGGTTGACTTGTGCTGGTATTCTTCCTAGATTAAAATTATACCTTTTAATATTTACGTCGCCCATCAAACTGCCGTCGGGAAACTGAACAGAATGGGTGAGTTCAATCCTTGGAGTCGATTTATAATGAAAATTACAGAAGGCTCATGGAATTTTCATTCTTGAAGGTATAAAGGTGTACTTGTCAGTCAGTCCCGTGGGGAGTGGAACGATGAGAAAAACGGACGAGCATAATTTCAGAAAAAGAATTCGAATACATTGGCTTGTTGTTCCCGCTGAAGTTGCAGCTGTAGGTCCCAAGATGTTCGGCAAGATCATTTCTGTAAAGAAACCTATCGTGGTTGATGATGAACCCCGAGACGGAGATTTGATCGGATTATTTGCGCGAGCTCCGCGCGATTGGTCAAGCTGCGCACGTGATGAATCACCATGCGGCGGCGATTCACAATTGCTGCCTATTTGGAAGAAAAGAGCATTAGAAATTTATGATCCCATGAAGTTCAAAGATATGCTTATTGTGACAAAATATCAGTTGAAGGAGTTCGAGTTCTACAATGCTGATCTAAAAAAATCGCGGAACATGGGATTTTACTGTGGATATTTCAGGTAATGCTTTCATTTTTTACCTTGAAGCTATATGATTCTGGCGTTTCGTAATTGGTCGACGATTGTTCATTGTTTTGTAATGGAAGTGTCTTCCCCCGATTCTCAATGTTGAGTAGTCCGTGTTTTAAAACGTTCCACATTTATTGCCGAAGCTTCAATTTTTTTATACTGCGTTGACGTCTATTAGAGAAGTAATTTTATAATAGTTTCCTTTAATATAAGAAATGACAGAGCGAAGAGAATAAATTTCGAGGGATGCAGAATTGCTCTGAAGAGCATAATTCAGGATATGGCATTTTTGAAGTATTTATGCTTCGGTTATCCCTGTCGGGCTAGGGGAAGCCGATTATTAGATTGTTGGGAAGAAGCCGCCGGGGGTGAAGTGCGGGAATTCAGTACCGGATTATACGAATTAAAATGTCCGAAATCCGTCTTGGTAAATTTTTCATCGAGTCCTTCCTTTTAGGAATGGGCGTGTACTGTCTGTCGCTAGTCTATCCACTCATCCGACCTGGATGAAAGAATTGGAAACGTGCATAGGTCGGATACCCCTTCGAAATCTGATGATCCCCGGAACGCATGGATCTGGATCGTACCAGAAATACCATGGATCTGCTTCGGAATCTTTATTCGTCAAGTACGCTATGACGCAAGAAGAAGATATTTTAAATCAATTGATGCTCGGAATTAGGTGATCAGAGTATTTTCTATTTTCTGCATTCCTATTAAACTCCGAATTAAGTGTGTACATGCGAAGAATGTCGTTTCTTGTTGGATTCATGAATGACGATTAATCTGATCAGGTACTTAGACTTGCGAATTGGCTACTATTCCACCGCTACGCCAAATTCGACCGCATCCGATCCCGTGGATTTTTTTTGGCTGAATCATGATTTCCTCAAAATAAACAAGCTGCGACCTGCCTTAAGAGCCATTAAAAAGTTTATTTCCAACACCCAAGAAATAGTGATTCTCGATATTCACCGATTTCCAGTCGGTAATTTCGACAGTTTTCCGGAACGACATGAGCGCCTGATAGATATCCTTGTTTCCACTTTTGGTCCGTGGATGGCCCCACGCTCCATGGGTAACGGTGTCACCCCCAACGATTTATGGAATTGTGGTGAGTTTCTATCTCGTTCATTAGTTTTCGTGACACCCTTCGTCAAGTCCGGAATGCTCCGTCTAGGAAAGCGTTTGCTTGTCGCCTATAATCATTCTTGTCATGTGAAATGTGAGCTACTGTGGCCCGGAATCCCTCGACATTGGGGCAATACGAATCGGATGGATTCCTTGGAAAGCTTCATGGATTCAACTTTTATAAGATCTAAGCACTCAGATTGCATGTGGACCATATCCGCTGCATTGACGCCATCGTTTTGGGATGTCGCAACAGACCGGCTGAATGGATTACGTACTGCTGCGGACTCGCTCAATCATCATTTATCAAAATGGCTGAAAACGAAGTACGCCACTTCGGCGAACATCGTTGCGGTGGATTTTTTCCTAAGCTCTGACGTGATAAGAACGGCCATTCAGTGCAACCTTCTACGTTCTGAACTGCAGCTGTTCGGTGGGAGTCAGACTGAGGTGGACGATGAAATTGATGCCTTCCGAAAGGACGTGATCGTACAAGAAAATGTGCTTCAAGGCGCTGACAAATGAAGGGATGACGCTTTTACCAAAAAATCGTTGAATCAATTTTTTCAACAAAAAAGTGTTGGTTCAAATGGAATAGAGTTTGTGATAGCAATGTAACCCTCGTTGAAGAGATCCAAATGTTCTCGGTTTATCATGCTTGCATCAAATTCGTCCGTTTGCAAAAGAAACTTTTTCTTTTTATTACCGTAGCTCTTAATTCTTTGAGAACTTCTATCGCCCACTGTAAAATGTTACAGCAATGTTGCATTGAAGAAGCTCTGCATGGTTCTGAGTATCCTAGCTTGCTTCACGACGAGATTATGTATCTGAACGACGTGAGATCGAAATGTCCGAAAAGTGAATTATTTGAACCTGCTTCTTTAATAAGAAAAAGAACATACCGGTATGTGAATTAAACTGTTGTCAGACCCTACAGATCTTAAATTTGCAGACTTGAATTCGAGTTTGAAGTGAACAATTTTTACAAATAGACCACATTTGTAAAAAAAAAAAACGAAATGAAAGTGGTTCTTAATAGAGATTCATGAATACGGTACTCAAACTCTTATTTTTATTCGTCTGTTCATTGCACATTTTGAGATAACTCTTGCGTGGAAACCTTCAGCAGCGTCTTGCATTACATTTTTATTTTGAAACTTGAGGCGCGCGAGGGATCCGTAACATGAATGGGTATTCATGCTTCATTTGCTGTAGCTAAAGGTCTAGCTTATTTTGGAATCAATGTAACTAATCGTTCAACTATTCTACTTATGCCACGCAAGTGTTGTGTCTCGCGAATCAGCGCACCAGTGTGATTTTTATTGGCCGTGATGTTGTTGAGTTAAGTCGATCTTTCTTTCATCCTGCACGTATTTCGTGTAGTCCTGATGGTGCAGAAATGCGGGAGAAGTCTTCGCTACTTCTGGTGAACAGAATTTTTTTTATATTCATTCGCGCCGAGAAGCTGTTGATCATATTACTGTACATTCGTTTCGCCAGCGGTGATTGATGATGCTGTGACGTAACTAGCGATATCGCCGGAAGAGGTATAGCGGATCGATCACGTGCTCAAACTCTAAATATGTCTTCGGGTCGATCGTGTGATCATCGCTGGAATTTTCGCGTGTCCGAGGCATCCCAAGTGGTTCATTTTTTGGTCATTTCCGCTGACTTTTCTTCGATTTTTTCTGCAGGTTTTTTATTCGTTGATGTCGTGCCTCTTTACAAAGGGCATGGCCTTATTAAATTTCAGTGAGCGGCGATATGAAACCTTTTTTGTGTCTTGCGATCATTTCCATGACTTCGTCCGTTGGATCAACTCCGTCCCGTCAGTTTCGTGATATTTTGCATGTGCGTGAGGATGAGTTCGAAACGAAGTACTCATACTTTGCGGAGTCGGAAAGACTCCGTATGGTGCAAGCCGCAAAAGAGATGTTTTATTTTGGTTACGACAACTACATGACTCACGCCTTCCCTCTAGACGAACTCAATCCCATCCTCTGCTCTGGAAGAGGTCCAGACTACGAAAATCCGTTAGTTATAGGGGTATGAGATCATTTTCATTTTTGGTGATAGCCGCTTTTCGCAGATCCAATATCAATATCAATGACGTTCTTGGAGATTATTCACTTTCACTTTTGGAATCTCTCGGTACGTTGGCGATCATGGGAAATTCTACAGAATTCCGAAGAGCTGTTGGATTGGTTATACAGCACGTGAGCTTCAATAAAAACAACACCGTTCAAGTGTTTGAAGCCTCTATACGGTAAGTTGACAAGACTGTGTGAGGAAAATCTAAGATAATCATAATCTTCGAGCGTTAATTTTTTCTGCATACGAAAGATTTTTTTGAGCGAAAGTCAGCACGGTTTTCTTTCTTTTGTATCTGAATGGTAAATACAGTGTCCGATGACAATCGATATTTTAAAGATGAGTACTTGTAAATCGACTTGGTATTTTTCTTATGAATCACATACGATTTATAAAACCTATTTTTTTCTCCTACTTTTGATGAAGAAAGTTGTCTACTTCTTACACCTTTCAGTGTGTTGGGTTCTTTACTCTCCGCTCATTTGCTCATTGAGGAAAGTGGCGACGCTTTCGGTGATCTACGACCGTCATACTACGACGGCGAATTGTTGGAACTTGCTTTGGACCTTGGATCGCGACTTCTAAATGCTTTCGACGGAACGAAAACTGGACTACCTTATCCAAGAGTATGTTTTATCGTTTCTCTTGTCGTAGGAATTATTTTGAGTATAATGAGCATTCTGTCGTGTCCTAGGTGAATCTGTGGGGCGGAGCGCCACAAAATCAAAGAACTGATACATGTACAGCAGGAGCAGGTTCACTGTTGCTTGAATGGGGCATTCTCAGCAGGCTTTCTGGTGATCCGTCTTATGAATTTGCTGCCCGTAGAAGCTCACGAATCCTTTTCAATTTACGAGCGAAATCAACTGGTCTTTTGGGTGAGGAGCAGCGGAGCTTTCCTAAAATTATTAATTTCGGTATCTCATTTTTTTCAACTTCTGTGTCTCAAATTACCTTCCAAGAAATGCTAAACTCGGTATATTTTGGGTTTAAACTTGCATTTCTGTGTTCGAAGTTGTTTAACTGAAGTAATCTGTCGACTTTTTATTTATCGCGTGTGTTGAGCTTACTTGCCTGTACAGTACATTCAGTATTTTATATGTAATGTATAGCCATGCTTTATTTACAAACCCTTATGATGTTCGAATTTTGTAGGTTATTTTCTTGAATTGTGATTTGTAATGCCTCTATATACAATTTTGAGGCATGAAAATGCGTCGTATTCGGTGCATAGAAAAATATCGATTTAATTTTACATTTATTGTGTTTTCTAGGAAATGTTGTCGATGTGATGAGTGGACAGTGGATAAGCAGGATGAGTGGCGTTGGGGCTGGAATGGACTCTTACTTCGAATATTTATTAAAGTCTTACATTCTCTTTGGAGAGCGTGAAGATTGGCTGATGTTCAACGCATCGTATACCGATTTAAAACGTTACCTTCGACGTGGGTGAGATAGGATGCCTACCGTTAATTTCACGTTATTCGTCTTCAATTGCGTTACATTTTTAGGAGATCTCATTGTAATAACGGTTTCGGAGATCATCCTATTTACGTCAATGTGGATATGAGCAATGGATTGACCTCCACCCCCTGGATTGATTCATTGCAAGCTGCGTTCCCAGGAATCCAGGTTCTAGCTGGTGATGTGGAAGAAGCGATTTGCGCGCATGCCTTGTACTACACGATATGGAAACTGTATGGAGCGCTTCCCGAAAGGTTCAATTGGCAGAAAATTGCGCCGGAAGTGCACTTCTATCCGCTCAGGCCTGAACTAGTCGAATCCACGTATCTCTTGTATCAAGTACGTATAGTACAGTACTCATATTGACATGTAGTATCCAAGTTCTAAATATTAAACGAATGCTTTAGGTCACGAAGAATCCGTTCTATCTTCATGTTGGGAAGGATATCCTTGTGAGTTTGAACGCCCATACGAAAGTCAAATGCGGGTATGCAACGGTGCATAACGTGCTGGATATGACACTTGAGGATAGGATGGAAAGTTTTTTCTTATCCGAAACATGCAAATACTTGTATCTTCTGTTCGACACGGATCACTATGTGAATAAAAATTTTCGGGACTTCCTGTTTTCCACCGAGGGGCATATATTTCGTATTCGGCCTGAGTACCGCCAGCTTCCGTGGAGTGATCATTGGAAAAGTCCAGACGAAGAAAGCGTCTCCGCGCAAGAGAAAGAAATGCCGATAAATTCTACGGAGCACTCCACGGTTTGTTGAATACATATTATTTATTAGTGGAATTTTTTTAAATCAAAATTTTCTCTTCCCAGTGCAACAAAATTTCGCCGGAGCGACAGTACTTGCCCCCACTGAAGAGCAAATATGCAGCTCAATTGAGAGTAGCGTTGGGCTTGGATTTCTGATATTTTTTTGGATTTAAGAGCTATGTTTTGGATGATTTTTGAATTGCCTTTTTCATGTGTGGTGTGATCCTGCGTATCACTATTCCTTTGTGTAGTGTGGGAAATTAAAATTATTTTTTCATCCCGACCATTTGCAGCTAAGTATTTCATGTTTGCAGTGAATTGTTCACAGTCTAAATTTTGTTGCAGAACGCACGTCCATTTGAGTGTAAATATGCGTTTTTGGATAACTCAGACGTAAAGTAAGACATGAGTCAGCAACGCAGCAGACATGGTGTATCGTCAATTTTTTTCTGTGCTGTATCCCTTCAAGTTTTTCAAACTGGTGGGTTGATGAGCTCACATTGGAAGTTGAATGCCGAAAATGGGAAAGTCGTGCAAGTTTCGGAGCCTGTGACTGA
This sequence comes from Notodromas monacha, assembly GCA_905338405.1. Taxonomy (NCBI): domain Eukaryota; kingdom Metazoa; phylum Arthropoda; class Ostracoda; order Podocopida; family Cyprididae; genus Notodromas; species Notodromas monacha. The sequence goes on along the minus strand of CAJPEX010000025.1, from coordinate 233,956 downwards.
AAGCGACGAAGTATTCTTCGAAATTCTTGCGACGACAAATTTCAAGGCCAGCTGTTGGAAACGCACGGCGCACGATCCTGATCATAAAGAGGCGATTTGTGTTTCGAGAGAAATATCAAGTGAAGTCAGGGATTCATCAGTGTGAGTTCTGCCTTTAACTGGATTAGGAGCTTTAATCTTCGTTTACTAATGCACATGCAATGGTCAGGATCGAAGAAAAACCGCAGCCGCCTATACCTTTACAGAGAGATGAGTTGGACTGCGGAAAGCCGGTCAATTTCACATATTACGATCATCTAATGGGAATTTCGCGACGGAACATGCATCCCGAGATAATTGAACCACATTTGACGTTGGTGTTCCACGAAGGCACTACGGGGGGAAGCGGGAACTTCAAAATCAAGCGTGATGTGCTTGAAGCAGACTTGGAAGCTATGGAAAAAGCACTTAAGAAAGCGAAGAAAGAGGTGAGCATATTAACAGATTAGCTCTTCAAATTCGTTATTGTTAAAGAAGATGGGACTTTTTCTTCATGTATTCTGATGACCTTGATTTTAAAAGTTCGCCGATTCAAGACGAAACCGTGACTGTTTTCCTGAAATATTAGCTAAGAATAATTTTTTGAAGTTTTCAGAGAATGTTTTCCTGGCTACTTGGCTCTGTCTATGAAGTATAAAACCCCCCGTCACCCCGTATGGACTTGAGAATCGTACAAAATCTTGCCTATATTGTCTCCTGAGTATTTTCAAATGTCTTGTGGGGGTATCTTTGGGTCTAATCGAACTAATCATGATAATCACCTTTGGAAATTGCTCCCGAAGTATCCATTGTGGGTCAACTTCTCCTTTCATTGTTGCTTTTACGGGGTTCGCTTTACAAATTTGCTGATCTTTTATGTGTCCTGTGGGTTTGTGTTACTTATCTCTCTGTTCAGAAACCGAGAACGGAGCAACTTTATAATCAACTGGGAAATTATTGGAGAATCCGCGGAGACGCCATTAAGACAATCGAATGCTTCCGAAAAGCTTTGACGATAGCACCGAATAGCGCGGAGGTGTTGATTAATTTGGCGCGCGTCTTGCTGAACTTGCAATATAAAGAAGATGCTCTATTTCTGGCGAAGCGTTCGTTAGAGGTTCACCCACCGCATCTGAACCCATGGTTGATTCATTTTACGCTGGGAGAAATCTTCAAGGTACCGATTTCCTGAAATCTTAAGTAAGATAATATTTTTTATCTTAACCGTTTTGTATTTTTGTTGAAGGAGTTTGGATATCATCAGGAGGCGGCGTTGCATTTAAAACATTGCTTGGAGCTAAAGCCGACATGGACACCGGCGGTGGAAGTCTTGCGGGAGCTCGGCGACCCGTATATTCAGTTTGAAGCTGTGAAAGCTTCCTATATCCATATCTACACGCTGCTTATTATCGTTTTCCTTGTGCTGGGAGTTTTGTTGGGTATACTTTCCTCCGTTGATGGTCTGGCTGATGAAGAACGAAAGAAATGCGATTCGAGTGATGCGTTTATGGGGAAGAGTCGGCACAGGGGAAGGTGGAGACGATGATTTATTATTTTTTCGTTGGGAAATCTGATGTTTTAGTGCCAAATTCTAGTCAGTCTTCATTTCTTGAGAAGATATCATCTTCTTCCGCATGCGCTGATACTGAGACTCCGGCGTCATGCAATAAAATTGACTTGATGCAGCGCTCGGTTCTTCTGAATTTTACTCTGCCCTAGCGAGGGTGTTGCATACTCGCATGCACCTGCAAGATTTTCGTAGTACAGTATTTCCGCAATCCATTTTCGGATATCCATATTTTAAAGGCAGTCGAAGATCCGATTAGGTTTTAGCTGATGAAAATTACGTCTGAGGTGCAAATTTTGCAAGCATGCGTTTATCCTTCGCGATTTCGATGCATGTCGGCTTTCTGAATATTCCGTGTTTAAGTGGTGTTGCGTTCTTCCCCGCAGAAGTATATCTGTTGGTGGTTTGGTATCAGTTTTTTTTTCTGGCAGGTGTTCCGGTCAACGGACAGATTAGCGTTCGTGGAGAACATCGGCTACTCGACGAAGTCAGGTTAGCGAGCGCATTCGACTGATGGAGAGTACAACTGAAGGATATTAATACTGTAGTAATTCGATCTGGGGGCAATGGTATGATTCGTGTGTTCTTCGAGAGATTGCGCATCTCCTCAATTTCAGGCTCCTGGGAGCATTCAAGTTCTTTTTCTGATCAGCATTTAAGTATTTTTATTATTCGAAATTCTGGTTCCAAAAATATTTTCTGTGCGCAGAAGGCGGCAAGTATCGTGCGAAAATAAGTCAAGGATGAACACGGACCGAATCGAGGTGGAAGAAAATGAGGCGGATGATTCCATTAATAATTTGGGACGATCGATGAATTTGATCCGGGAGTATACATCCTCGTGTGGTGTTTTACATGAAATCTCATTGCCCACTATTGCGGTTGTAGGTTCACAAAGCGTCGGAAAATCAAGTGTCTTGGAAAACATAGCAGGAAGGTCTGTGTTCATCTTAGATTGATTTTTCAAATACTGCAGTTTCCCTATTTTACAGAGAATTTTTTCCCCGAGGAAAAGATGTCGTCACTCGCCTACCATTAGTTCTGGAAATGATACGAATTCCCGCGGACCAGGAAGGTTTGTTTCATGTGATCCTCCCATTGTAGCAGTAGGTTTTATTAGTTTTAAATCACAGTTGCAGTCGTTTCATGGTTAATCCCATGGGAGAAAAAAGTCCCACGGCTCGAAAATTTCCACGAGGCCTGAAAATCCTGCGGGTTGCGAAAATCCCGTAGCATGAATCTATCAGAAAAATCCACTTGGATAAGGTATAATTGTGTATAAAATTTCTAAATTATTGAAAAAGTCCGAATACACTTGGATTGTGAAGTTGAAATATGAAAATCTTTAATAAAATACACCGTTTGAAGTTTGAACTCAGAACAAATGCAGGGATGAAAGCTACATATTTCTCAGGCTTCCTCCCCTTTCCCTTGAGAAAGGTAATCAAAAACCCTCAAAACCGTTTGAAGGGAAGCCCACGCGCTTTCTTAATTTCGTAATCCGCCAGATTTTCATTTATTTTGAAACAGTTGGAAGGAAGCCCCGAACACATTTTTACAATTCTTTAGTACAGTACATGGAATTTTCGTTCCTGCATGATTATTGTAACCCGCGAGATTTTTAGGCTTATCGGCCTCACGTGGTTTTCAAGCCGCGGGATTTTCTCATGGAGCCTTTCTGCCTTTCTATGAGACTCAGATTTTTTTCTTCAAGGCTGGGTCGAGTTTGCGCATAAAAAGGGCGTCAAATTCGACAAAGATGAAGGGGTTCGTTCAGAAATCGTAGCCGAAACGAAGAAAAGAGCTGGGGAGAAGGATGCAATTGTTGATAATCCAATTCATCTAACGATGTATTCACCCCATGGTGGGTGATCAAAACTATGGATTATCTTGAGCAAAAAAGTATAGATTTTATTTTTTAGTGGCCGATTTAACTCTGGTGGATTTACCTGGATTGGTATGCAATACACTGCCAGGGCAACCTGCTAATATTCCTGAAACTGTAAGTTACGCCCTGTTCCTCGTTTTCCGTGTTCGTGCATTGTCTCTCGCGTGTGACGCTCCTACGTATACATATTCCACGCGAGACGCTTCTATGAGATTCGGGCATTTCTTCGGATGACTCTCGGATGTGGGATTTCTTTTGCATTGATGATTTCTTGCTCGATAGGTGAGGAACATGATCCGCAGGTACATAGAGGAAGAAAATGCGATCATTTTAGCTGTTTCTGATGCAAGTATGGATTTGCAAATTTCGGAAAGCCTAAAACTTGCGAATGAAGTAGATCCTGATGGTATTTAATTTTTTTTCACTCAATTCGTTCGAGCTCCAGAACACTTCTTCTTGAAACATTCTTACATGAAAATTTGCTCTTTCACCGGGGGAAGGATCTCGGACATTCGGAGTAATCACCAAACTTGATCTACGAAGGGACCCCGGTTCCGTTAGAGTTTTAACGCAAGTATTATCAAACCGACGCATTCCCTTGAAATTTGGGTATGTTGGCGTTGTGAATGGAGAAGTGGATGCTCCTGAAGAAGGCCACGCAGCGAACTTCGCAGCTATTCGATTAAAGGAGAAGAAATTCTTCAGGGATTTCTATCCGTCGGTATTTCGGAATTAAATCAGTGAACTGTTCTAGCAAGGGTTATTCTAATTTTCTAGAGAACTGGCTGTTCAGCAAGGAACACCTTATTTGAGAAAGAAACTGTCGAATGGGTTAGCGCGTCATGTTGTGGAAACCGCGCCGAAAGTTAAAGCACAATTGGATAAAAAGAGACGGGAATTGGTGGAGAAGCTGAAATCGCTGGGTTTTGAAGTTGATGGAATGCGGGACACGGCTCCATCAAATATAAGGAAGACAATGTGGGAGTGAGTTCTGGCATTGTTTCCCTCCTTTGAGAATATAATTCGGCACTTCTCAGCTGAACGCTCTTCATCATACGAAGCGGTTTCCAAGATTAAGACCAAGAGAATAATTATCAACTGCATAACTTCCTCCACCGACTGCTGTCGGTCGTAAGAACCTTCAAATTTGAGGACCATTTCTAGATGACCTTTGCGCCATCTTCCTAGAATTATGCAACAATCTTGAAGAATATTCCCGAATTGCTGTGCATGATAAACAGCATCTTTTTCTTGGTAACCAACCAAAAGCCCCCCCTTTACTCAAATTCGTTTTCGCTCGCGTACATTAAAGCTATCGTGAACATTTCAACTAGCAGAAACTGACTCTGGAATATCCTCTCACGCCTATCAGTACCTTACCATTATATTTTATTGGTATGCTCTGAGCGAAAAATAATTACTGCACTTGCCGTTAAAAATCTTTCAAGTTTCACGGAGTTTGAAATTAGCATGAAACATGCCTTCATGCTCTCTTTGGCTGCAACGCCTTCATCACATTCAGCCTTTTTTTTATTCGCTAGTTTTTCACTTTGTAAAAGATGTATTGCGTTCTTTTAATATGATCCGGTTTGGATTTACGATTGTAGAGAAAGGGCGGTTTTCGTCGTATGGATTACATTTCCGTTTTTTTTGAATATCTTAATCCGATTTGTCATCGTGCATTTGAAGGATCGTTGGAAAGTTTTCCATGAAGTTATCGGCTATCGAAGGCTTCGTTATTGATGTTTCAACGAAGGACCTCTCCCATGGGCCAGCTCTTCACCAATGTTTGAGCACGATCGTCGAACAGATCAGGAATGTTGAAGCGCCGACTTTGGCAGAAGTGAAAATAACGATGAGGAACGTATTGGGGATTCACAGTCCATTGACAAATCCTCAGCAAGCATTCCACATTATTATACGAGAAATGCTAGAGAATAAATTTCGTCCCCCAGTCATGAATGGACTGGAAAAAATGACGGACGAAATGGAAAAATGCATCATTGCATGCTTGGAAGTGAGTAAACTGTTCCTTATTTCTCGTCTATGTTCATTTTGACGTCATTCGATAAAAAAAAGTATTGCAATAGATGGCAACGACCTGAAACTCCATCGCTTTTCTCTTTCTTTGGCTGTTATTAAACTTCCTCAAAAGTCGGCCGGAAATTAATTTTTCCATCGTTACTCTGATTCTGCTCGGTCCGTTGGGTTATGACGTTTGCGGATCGTTGTTCCAGTTACAATACTATGTGTAATTCTCTAGTTCGAGCTTATTACACTCGCCGGAGCCTTGGGCAAGAAATCTTCATGAACTCGGTTTGGCGTCGTAATTATGCATGGTTTTAAAAATCAGAATTCTTAGTTCTCTGTTTTGTCAATTTCAAAAGATTTTCGAGGTGTACCCCAAATTACGAAGCACCATCCAAGATCTCATGCTTGCTGAACTGCGATCAAATCAAGCTGACTGCAGTACTTATGTAACAACCTTTATGAAAGTGGAAGCCGTTTATCCGAACTTCAATCATCCTGAATTCGTGCGAAAGTAAGCTAATTTTTTCTTATTTGAAATCAGAATCTGCATTTCGCCTTCTCACATGATCAACTATTTTCACGCCATATATATTTATCCCATTGCTGTTTGGGAAAAAAATTCCTTGATTGTTGGCCACTAACTTCTTGACGGTAAATATTGGGCTATACTCGGACAAAATAGGGATTGAAGAAATAAACTTTATCTAAATTTCGAGCGAGCTTTTTCCTGACAGCTCCCCACACATAATGCCTACTGTTTCCATGATGTACAGTACTGCATATATAAGGGGAATCCAAAATAATCATCGATAAGTTATTAATTCTCTTGAAAAACGTTATATCAACCGCCTAATCATTGTCCCCAATTTGTTGATCTCACTCTAGAAAAACTGCCTTCGTGATTTTGAAGGACGACGTTTCATGCAGTCGACCATCAGTTGGTCAACATGAACCTGTTAACTGGTTGATTATCCCTATTCCACATTCACTGAAGTAGATAGTTGACTTCTTCCGTCGACATTCACTCAAACTCCTGGCGAGCCCAGCGTTGATCAACAATATTGAATAATCAATCACTCGAGCTTCTATTGCATTTTTCTTTTCGTGACTCCTGAGTTTCCTTACTATACACAGCCACTTTGTTTTTACGATTCCAACGCTGAAAACACATGTCCAGTTTATAACGGCAGAATTTTGCATAGCTATGAGGAAATAATTTCGATGATGGGTTGTGCTGAACGCCACGACCCATCATCTGATCATTTTGAAGCCGTATCATTATTTTTTAAATCCCGGCCGCTTTCATGAACTTCCGAACGTTATTCAAAAAATTATAAATGATGTGTATCGTAGGTTCCTAAACACTTAGCGGCAAAGAATCGGTTTAATTTACCAACCCTCAACTGTATCTATGAGACTCTTGGCTCATCCATACGGCGAGCTATGAAAAAGTATTAACCCAAATACTTGCTCAAGATTTGTTTTTACGCCTGGGTGTGGCCCCATCAGCTCTCGCCTTTTTATCAAGATATTACATGAGTGAATGTTGACTGAAGGAAAATGACTTCGAAACGATCGAGTGTACAATCATTCACCATGAGGCAAAGATAGACATTGTCTAAGAGTGGACTGCTCTGACACCATTTCAAAGTTTGGTTGTCGGTATCATCTGTAACGAGAGTTCCGACTGCAGATTGCTGATATGCTTTTTCCCTCTCCAGGAAATTCAAGCAACGCTTGTGTGATCTGAAAAAGCAAGGTGAAGAAATCAAGAACGAGGGAAAAGACGGATCCAAACATCAGGCGTCGAAAATGTTACGCTGCATCGATGAACAAATTGGACAACTTTCGGAAACCTTGGAGAAGGTAAGTCTAGTTCACTGCCATCCGTGTCTTTTGCGGAGAGAAAATATACATATAATTTTTTTTTTCTAGGGTGACTTGAGAGTGAATTGGGATGAGCGTTTTGACGCTAATGCCGACGTTGGACTGAAAGAAATCGTCATGTATCTAGAGGTCGTGGAAATGACCCTGGTTGACCAAATCCCCAAGGCCTTTGTCAACTTTATAGTGAGCAAGGTCTGTTTTTTTCATTTTGGTTGACCAAGACAGTTGAATTCATGAGCGACTTTTCTTTTTTTTTTCAGACAATAGAGTATGCCAAGAATAATCTTCCACAGGAAGATGAACTTTACATCGAGCCTGTGAGTTTTTTCTCTTCTGTTGCTTAAAAACCATGCACAATGTACAGTATCCAACGGATTAAATTTTTTCCAGGCTGTATTGATGGAAACTTCCGTCGAAAAGAAGTTAGCTAAAGAAACTTTGATTGATCAGTACACAGCGGTGCAAAAGGCCCTGGAGGAAATTCAGAAATTTCGCCTTTGAGACTTCAGATTATGATCGAATTATGAGTATTCCGCAGTGAACTGCGCGTGTTGCGGCGACGCCAATTTTGTGTATAATGAAGTCGTTGCTTTGTGATCGGCACCGATTGGAAATGATGGCATGTCAGTGAGGGTTGATTAGTTGGGACTGTTCTCGAAATAAAATCGCTTCATCTCATTTGTTTATTTTTTTGGACTTATTGATAGTGGTGATGGAAACACAATTTTTTGTGACAATGTGTTTTTTTTATGAAAACATTTTGAAGGTGCAGGCTTGCATTGATGCCGAGGGTACGTCTTGAAAAAGTTTTATTTCGTTTGTTCAAATACACCCTCAGGAACAGGAAGTCAAAAAACCTGTTGCCGCCTTGCAAGGGAAAAAAATTACCAACAAAAATAATCAAATTGCAGAAAACCGCCATCTAGCTTTATCATGGTTGACGATAGCTATTTGTTCAATCTGCCCTTCCATTACATGCCGTTGTTCATTCGAAATCTGAAGTCGTTCGCAAGCAAGAGTTCACACCGTGATAGGCAGCGCTGCGAGGAAGGTGAATTGTTTACTCTGTCGATTATCGTGTTCCGGTGTCTTCCCGCTGTCCCGGCTCTGAGGATCATCGTGTTTTTATGTCTATTGGCGGCGTATGATTTTCCTGAATCGAGAACGTGAAGTCGCGTGGAGGCTTGAGTCGGTTTCTCGAAGGTCAAATTCTATAGTGCGTAGCTTTCTCTATGGGAATCACAAGAGATTCGCAGCTTTGTTTTTGGCCACGTTGCTTCCGCTGAGTACCGACCAGGATGCGTTTGTGGAACGAAGCCATTACCCTCGGTACGATGCGCATTCGACAGCTCATTGCGAAGCCAAGAATCGCCGAAATCATTAAGACTTACGAAGATATTGTTGGACGGACGGAAGTTCGGATTGCTCAGCAAAAAGTTGTTGAAGTTAGTTATAGTTTTCAAAATGCGTTACGGTATTCAGTTTTCTCTGCTTCCACATTTCAATAGTAATGTGCTATCCCATTTCCAAAACAGTCACAATTGAAATTCGAAACGACGCAGGAAGAACGTCGTCAGCGCCAACTTCAGCTGAATATCATCAATCATGACTTGAGGAAGCTTCGAGACGAAATTGACCAAGTCCACCGAACTGATTCACGTTATATTGCTCTTGTTTCTAAGGTTAGTTTCAAGATTTGACCTCTTCCATTTTCTTGAATCGAGAAGCAGATTTGTCCTGTTCAATATATTGAGAAAGTTCAATGCAATGAGACTCCATTTTCAGCCGATTTTTTTTCTTTTCGTGGGCCGTAACACACCTTAAGCATGGTTAGGTTAGTGCGTGTATTCCCCTACACACCTAAGCATGGTTAGGTTAGTGCGTGTATTCCCCTAAAAGCTTGTGAGGATCCAATATGTTTCAGTAAACTGTGTTCGTCGGAATAGCTGTTGTCGTACAGTGTAAGCAATATATTCGCAGTGCACTGAGTGCAGTAACAGTTTCGGGAAGTCCGGATAGGGCTCGTGACGCACTTCTGACTGTATATTTTGCACGAAGTTAAGTCTTCTAGGTTTCTAACTGTTCCCCTGATTTCTTGAATTTATAGATGTTCTTTCTTCAATTCATCAGGGTATAATTCAATTCGAACAACTTCCTTCTTGAATTTCTGTATCAAATTTATGAAGTCTGATGATGTAGAATACTGCTGTTGAGCCGAAAAGTGCTGCATCACTTCTTTGTGCCCTAGCTAATAAATTAGAATTTCTTGTCATGAATTTCAGGGTATACATAAATACATAAATAAATACATTTGAAAGTGTTTCAAGTCAAGGGGAACGAAGGGAGATACATGGTCATGGCTAGTTAAAATACTGATCATGCTTATATACGGTATTCTCTTTGATAGACGTGAGCAGCGCTGCACAGTCTGACATAATAGGCTTGCGAAGAAAAGTACTGCGATCGCGGATCTGTCCCAAGAGTGCTTGAGATAAAAAGAGTTCACATTTAAAAGGAAGAGCGTTTTCAAAAACGATGGTAGTGTTTCAGTAAAACAGTAAACCTAGTTGTTCAAAAAGAGGCTTTTAGCCGATGTTGAAGCGTGTCTTACATTTTGTTCAAGGAAGTCACATAATTAGTTTTACTTGGGAACTAATTATTTGTTTCGGTTTAAGTGAAAACAGATTTGTGCTATTGCTGTTTTTATTGAATTTCCTTCTATTTTTCAGGAGCACGAGCTAATCAAAGTAGAGAAGCTTCTTCAATCTGATTTTGAGCTTTATGAAAAAGCTGAAAGGGATTATTTCGCCACATTGTCGATGGCTGTCCGAGACAGTCAAGAGAAGGAAAGAGCTCAAGCGGAGAAGACGAAGTATTGGTCTATTATAGGATCCATTTGTGGCGCAGTAATTGGTATAGTTGGCACCTCTATCAACAACTGGCTGCGAATGCGGGAGTTGCGTCGTATGATTGATGATTATCCAAAACAGTACCAGTATAGTCTGCCTTCTGAAATATCAAGAAGCATTTCAAAAATTGAATCATTTCTTTGTGATGTTAGCGGCGTGAATGTAAAAAGCGTTCCAAAAGTTGATGAATTGGTCTTGGACCAAGTCGTTGACGTAGAGAGTTGTTCTGATCAGAGGTTGGAAAGAGTTGAACTTTTGGTGAAACTGACCTGTGCTGTGGCGATTGGTGGCTTTCTAATATCGTTATTCAAAATGTGGTGATTTATGATGCATTACAAACTTTCATTTATTTGTCTTTGTAATATTTATCTCGTCTTATTTCGATTGCAGATTTTCCAATGAATTGATATTATTTTCAGCGAAATGGCAACCAACTTGCCATATGAGGTATGCAAGTTTATGAAAAGCAGTGGTTATCTGAAACGCATCATCAAAGAAACTCATGATGCTATTCAAGATGTCAAAGGATGCGGTTACTTCACCATTGGTAAGGGATTGAAGTACAGTACTGCATGCTTATAAATGCGAGTTTCTCCTAGAATTATCTCGGAATGAAATTGTTAATGCTGTATTTTCCACCCGTGATATTCTCGTTTCAAAGGCCAATTGGAATCGCTGGGTGCCCGCGAGGTAGAACTGGCGGATATTGGACGTCAGATGTCGTGCTCGCTTTGCCTCGTTATCATGGGACAAACTCCATATGCCAAAGCATCTGTAGTTAATGAATTATTTGGCACCCCGATTTTACCCCTGGTCCGGGACTTGGACAGTCATCTTGCTTGGCGAACTGTTCGATTCATTAGTGGACGGGGTCCACGTGCGCAAGTTTCGCTTGCTCTGCCTAATTCCTACGAACTTGTCGAACGTCTTCAGGCGTACGAACGTCCATGGAGAACAGTTCCCGTGGCTGACTTACTGCTCAAGGACGACGATTTTGAGGTATGCTTAAAAAATCTGTCATCACGATGAAGCGTAATTTTAATTCTTTTCTCCGAACTTCGTTTGTAAATGTGATCAACGAAACTCAGTACAGTGATTGTCTTGAAAGATGTCGGAATGTTCGTTCTAGGAATTTTTTCTGATTTTTCCAGGATCCCGCAAAAGAAACAGCGATATTGGAAGTTCAGCTGCGCCATCCCCTGCTCATGAGTGGAGCATCCGTTGTTGTTTCACCATGCAATCATTTAGACAGCATTGAGTCCGTTTTTAAGAAAGTGACGGACGGCGTTCTTCCAATCCTGGTGTACACTATTTCCGACGAACGCCTTTTTTCAAAAGAGCTCAAAGAACTGGAGGAGATCAGAGTGATGGTGGGAAATTTCCCGGTTTTCTTCGTCAAAGTATCCCCTCCGTCGGACTCCCACACGTGGGAACTTACAGAATCCCAACAGCATGAAGTAATGCGAAGCAGAAGGCGAAACTCGAGTGGTGCCGAGCTGCTTCATTCTCCTACGCGTGAAAGACGATTTTGTGCTTCTACCGAGGGAGAGTGCAAGAAATCAAATATTTCTCCACCTGTTTCCAAGGATACCGGAAATCTTCCTAGTGTGATTCATACGCAGTTGGCGAAGCTTGGTAAGACTTGAATATTCTTCAAGTTAGTCGTGCAACGCTAATCCAATGTTTCAGGCTTCCTCGATCCGAAATGCGGGGAGGAGGCCATGTCGGCAAGATGGTGCCTTGGACGGAAAGGGCTCTCCGCTAAAAAGGTTGGGAGAACGTGCGACACAGTTTTTGCTGCCGTTGGAAGTGAGCTCGTCGAAGGAATTGAGGAGATGGGATCAATCATGAGTTTTGTGCGCCGTGTTTTACAATCTTATCTGGTTCAAGCAAGCACGGCGCTGAATCAGGTAAATTCGTGACCACCACTGCTAGCCGTTGGAAGTTTGAAATTTTACGCTGAAATTTTTTCAGATTCATGCAGCATGTCTGAAAATGTTCATTTTATCAGCCTTCGATATGGCTCGAGAACTTCAAATCACTCCGGTCAGGTTGGCTTTTGCGCGTGAAAAGGAGCTTGAACTGTACAACTCTCTAATGGATATTGCCATTGGGAGGCAAGAAGAGATAAAAAATGCCATTGTGACTACTGTTCAAGAACGTTACGATGACCTTTTAGACATGGCGGCCAACTATCCTCTCGAAAGTGCGTCCTTTCAATATTAATATGTAGTTTGTTCTTGTGAGTCAAATATTGCAGTATTGGCTCTCTTCAGACATTCCAGCGGACGGAGCGCCGTTGACCGCCTCTGCCATTCAAGCTTGTTGGGAGGAGTTGCAGGATTTAGTTCTGGGAACTTTGAACTCGGAAGTTGCTTTGAAAATTGTCGGGTCTGTCAATTTCATGCGGGATTCATTCGTGGGAACATTGCAGCGCTGTCTGGAAAGCTTGGAGAAAATAATGCGTGAGCAAGGTGAAGAATTTCGCACCACGCAAGCTCTGAAACAGGTTTGTATTGAAAAAAAAGAACGTTTTCTGATGGTCCCCTTCTGAGATCCCGGATCATCCATATTTAAAATGTTCTTACCTCTTAATACGGGCATCAACGTTTTTTTTTTCGTACAGATATTGAACGCCGCTTATTCGTTGGATGCGAATGTTGTCGGATATGGCACTCATGGTGTCTCAGTTTTCAAAATCGTTTGGGAGAAGGTAAAACGCGCGCTTGCCATGACACTTACGCCGTGGAGGTATAATCCTCTGAAAGACGTCGATGAAGAGTGGAAAAAGCACGTCGCTGCCGATGTCTTATCCTCGGTTTCTGAAAATAAGCTAGCGAAGTGTATATGCTCACAGGTGAGAGAAGGACGTTGCTTTTGTTGCGTAAAAATGTTATGATGCGCTCCGATAGTTCCGAGACAGGCTTCGAAATTCACATGAATCATTTCTTGCCGATCTTGTGAAACTGGAAAATTACTACTGCGATCGTCTGGAAAGAACTGAGGAGCGCAGTCTGAAAGTTAGGCGTCAGTTCGCGCCGAAGGTCGCTCGCTTATACTTGGAATCTACCTCGCTCAAGGATTACGTTTTGTACGGTAAGATCTGTCTTATGTTACGCTTCGTGATTTTATCTCGATTATTTTTTGTTCCAGCTCATCCTTAGTGTGTAGTAGACTTCCGTTATTCACTGATGATTCCGAAAAATTAGCGTGCGAAGGTGGAGTACTGTCGACATTGAGAATTATTTTTTATTGGTTGCCTTGTAGGAATGCCGTTACAAGGAAAAGAAATTGGTCGTGGCCAGTATGGTGTTGTTTTCGCGTGTGACTCATGGGCTGGTTATTCTCCGTGCGCCATAAAATCCGTGGTTCCACCTGACGACAAACACTGGAACGACCTTGCGTTGGAGTTTTACTACACCAGGCATGCAAAAATAAAGTTCCTCTAAGGTCAAGTTTATGAAGAATTCCTTTATGGCTAGATGCGTTCCTGAACACGACCGAATTGTTGCACTGCGAGGCTCCGTCATTGATCATTCCTATGGTTCCGGTGGGGGTAGTTCTCCTGCCGTGCTTCTGGTGATGGAGCGTTTGTCGAGAGATCTGTATGTAGCTCTGAAAGCTGGCCTCACGTGGAAGTCGCGACTTAGGATTGCCTTAGACGTTGTTCAGGCCATTCGTTTCCTTCATTCCCAAGGTCTCGTCCACCGTGACGTTAAGCTAAAAAATGTCTTGGTGAGTGAATTCATTCCATTTGCGGTAGAATTCATTTTTCAAGGTTTCTGTCTTCTAGCTGGATTCGAGAGATCGTGGGAAGCTGACGGACCTTGGGTTTTGTAAACCGGAAGCTATGATGTCTGGAAGCATAGTTGGGACCCCTATTCATATGGCTCCTGAGCTTTTCTCTGGTAAAAAAATAGTTCTTTTCTTTTCAGGAAACGTTTCAATTGTTGAAGTTTTTCTCGTGGAACCAATTTTTTTGCGTTTCATAGGGCATTATGACTCAAGTGTGGATGTCTACGCCTTCGGTGTGTTGTTTTGGTATATTTGTGCTGGTCGTACGCGCTTACCATATGTGTTCGAGCAATGCCAAAACAAGGATCAGCTATGGTCATGCGTGAAAAGAGGTATGATATTGGTGGGGTTCATCCGACCGTAGTCCATTTGTATTACAGGACGATATTATGTTCCAGGTGCAAGGCCGGAAAAGTTGCCCTATTTCGATAAGGAGTGTTGGGAGCTGATGAATGAATGCTGGGCTGGAAACCCTCAAGACAGGCCGTTGTTGGGTGAAGTTGAACCAAGATTAACTGCTATCTTGGAGAGATTTCAGACTGCTCCAGCTCCTGATGAAACACAGCCCCGTAAGCATGACATGGAATTACCGATTTTTGACTCGCATGTACCACCTCTGCCTCAAACCGCTGTGCAAACACTGTCGGCTGGCAGGCGAATATCTTCTGTTTATAATCTCCGGCACTGTCACTTAGAAGCTGCTCACTTTTTGCCTGATTACTGACCTGTGTTCGCGTGATAGCGTAAGCTTGTCATACTACCTTACCTACTGTCCTACTTACCTTTTTTGAAATACTGTAGTATTTTTTACTTTCCTCAGACTCTAATGCCTACTATAACCAATACTTAATCCGGAAAGAGGATTTTTTACATTTTCCTAATGTTTCCCAAGTTTTCATCTTCCTGTTCGTATTTGAACAGAAGAAAAATGAGATTAAACTGGTGGGTTCTAGTGTATCATGATTCTTGAGTATGCCCCAAGTTTAAAATCGAATTTTCCGTCGATTATCTTTCCCAGTATCTGTTCAATATTTTTTTGCTGTTCTCCCTGACATTGTATTGCTTTTAGCAAATCCGAGAAATTCGTGATCTCTGCGGGGAAAGACATTGTTTTGTTCTTACAACGGTTTTAATTCCTATGTGTTTTGCTTGCTTCTTGACCTGACAAGATGAATTCAGTGTTGTGAAAAGGAAAGCCTCGTCCTTGTTTCGGTTTCAGCGTAGCTGCTGCGGCTGAACGATGCTCTTCGAAATTTGACTCAATTGGTTCTTTATCAGTCACGAGGTAAGGTCCTCGGAGGTTTCGGTTTTGGTTGGTGATGGTATATATTGGCATTACGTGTAGTTTTTATACATAGGCGTCGGATCGCTTGTTTCCCTGGATCTTTTTCAATGTCTGTGTAGAGGTTTATCGTGGACTTATTCACGTGAGATGCTGAACAAATTTCGGCCTATATTTATATTCTGATTTGCAGCAAATATGTGCCAGAAAGAAATGAACGACAGTGCGTCATCGTCGCCGTTTTGGGACGTGGACTATGTTTCCCTTAGATAGCTTGAGCCCATTGCTTCGAGGCATCTCTCTGCTACACGTGGATATAGAAATCGTTCTTGATTGTAGCGAGCGAACGTTGGGACTCTGCTGTCGAATTGCTTCTCCCTTCATAACGGTCATGCGCAGTGGCATTATACTAACGCATTTTGAGCGGAATTTGTAGACGTCGAGGTGCGTTGAGGGAAACTTGTGATTATTGTCTTAAAAGCGAAGGAATCGGTAGGAACGATATTTTTGTTTGAATGTTTGTACTTTCCAAACGAGGCCGTAATTTTTTTTTCGGTTACAAAGCAATTGAACTGTTCGAACACGGACGTAAGTTGGGTGATAACGTAAATGAACTGTTCCACTGTCTGATCTCGGCTACGGGCTTCGAATTCCGTGTCGAGTCTCTGCTTCTGCAGTCTCTCGGATATCATATTTTTCGGTTTCAAGTTGTGAGTCAGATGGCTTGTTTACGATTGTCTTCCAGCACCTGTAGCAAGGCCTCAATTTTTGAACAGAAATCTGCTACGGTGTGCCTGAAACGCAAGCGAGTGTTCAGTGTCTGTGAATTGGGTTCTGTTTGGGACGATTGTTGTTGTTTCCTAATGATCAATGAGGGAATTAAATCCGCTATACATTCTTGAATCCGAGTTTTATTACCGACTTGTACGCCGATTCGTTTTACTGCTGGTTTTCTTTTTTTGAGTAGCTCTTCGCAGGTGGGAATCGAATAAGCGCGTGCTCTTTAAACCCGTGTGATCTTGAGCAATTTGTGCTTTTCATGTGATTATGGGAAGTTGTTCGCACTTGATTTTATTTTTCTTATGAGGCTGTTCGTTCAGGTTCTGCGGTACGACTCAATTTGTTGTCTTTTAACGTTTGATATATTCTAGATTGGAAAATAAATCGTCTACTGGTGTAGTCGGTTTTTGTGGGACATAGATGTTCGCCTCGAGCGCCAATGGAGCGTATAGCTGTTTAGTTTTGACACACGATCGAAAATTTTCTGGCCATTGCCGTTCTTGTGTGCGCATTCATTGCATTCCTTTAATATGAATGAGTTAGTGTGATTTCCTTCGTCTTGTTCGTGATTGTGTTGACAGTTATTGTCATGAAAGCGAATTTCATCTGCAGAATCCGTTTCAATTGATTTTTCTGTGATGTATCCGTTGTTATTGATAATTTGATGCGTATATCAGGAGGGTTATGCTCTCTGATGGAGGTGGGGATGACATTTATTTCTACAACCATACCAAAAAATTGTGTGATCTAAAAGGGCTGATTTCTGTTCCCCAAGTATGTAACACTGTTGTCTTAAATTATCTTCGGTCACTTTTTTTTAATGTCGAAAAAATAAAAAATGTCATCTGAACAAGTAATTTTGCTCATGGGCATTTACCATGTTGACGCATGTACTATATACATACACCCTCTTAAGGAAATTCAATGTTCATCACATACCCGAATACGAAGTTTTCATTTGAGAAATATTGGCGGGTTGTTATGTAAAATTTTCCAGAGCTTGATTTTTTAAACCCCAGAAACGGAAATTAAGGAAGAATAGCAGATAAAAACAGTTGCAAAAAATTAGACTACAAAATTCTCCTTTCGTATTGTTTCTTGAATATTCAAAAAATGTTGTGTGCTGGAAATTTTAGTACCTGTGCAATACATTGAATGGATTTTTTTTTCGAATAAAGAAATGTAAGTGCATGTGATGCTTGATTAAATATTGTTTTGGGAATGAGCAGCAGCTCCGCCAATTCCAAGTAACCTTTATTTGATCATGACTGTATGAACATTCAAATTACTGTAATTGGAGGAAAATGAAGATGCTAGAATTTGAATTACTGCGTATAAGGGTTGCTTTTTCTCCTCTCAACAAGTGAAACGTTTGGCGCGGAATCAAGTGAAGTCCGGATATTTAGAGTTACCGTATGTATACAGTACTGCTTGCGAACTTGGTTCTGCTGGTCATCAAGGTCTTCATCGTGTTAGGATTTTAGCGTGCGTGTGCGCTTGGGAATTCGCCGCTTGTGGGGTCAACGATCAATTATCCAATAGCATCGATTCCTGGAAAAGGCTTTCTTGTTCATCGCGGTGCGAACAAAACGGGGTCAACACGGCGACGGGCATGGCTTTTGCTATGGCCGTGCCGGTTGGCTCGTCGAGTCCGAAGTGCCACGCGGATTTCTGCGCAATTTGGAATTGTCGTCCCGGACCTCGACTCACTGAAACTCACTTTTTCCGGGAGACACATTTCACTAATTTTCCATGAATTTTTCCGCGAGTTTTTCGGACTGGAGAAAGATCCGTGAGTTCGCTTATAGCATTGTTTTTCTTTTGCTGATGTGCCGTGATATGTGAAGAGCATGTGAAATGACGAAGCACGCAGCTTTACTTATTATTGTATCGAGGGTTTCATCATTGTGTGCTGCTCTTTTCAAATCATTCTCGTGTTCCCGAGAGTGTGTTGGTTAGTGCATGAAGTTTCCACACATTCAGCTGCTTATTTGAGCTCTCCGCGTCCTACGCTACTGCTGCTGGGGTATATATGTACTGTATTGCTGTATGTTGTACATCTGATCCAATAGAGCTTTCCAGGAAGTATGCTGAACCTTTATTTTTGAATTTTTTCAACGGAAATGGCAGAAATTATAGAGGAAATAAACCATATTTCCTTTATGCTGGCAAAAACCCAACCACCATCACGAGCAGGGATATAAACATGGGCAAATGTTGAAAATCTCCTGGCTCCGCATAAATTGAAATAAAATCAGCAGTAACATGTATGTAGGCCAACGATGTAGTTCCTGTCAACATTGTGAGATTAAGAAAATACAAATTTTAAAATCCTCAGCATACTTCTTGTTTCGCTGTTGTCTGCGCTGTTATTAGATTAGCATATTGGATGCTGACTGTTGCTCACTACAATATAAAGTATAGTACAGTATTTTGTATAGACAATATGGAAGAGTTTATAGTACTGTAGGAAGTGCAGCTAGTATTCCACAGCAGTGGTGGTGTCGTGATTATTTTTTTGGACTTATGCTGGGATTGTTCACTCGTATTTCTCACTGTTATTCCGTCTTCTTATCGCAGAAATTTCATATACGTATACAGTATATGTCCGGAAATCATTCCTAGATCTTGATATGTTCTATATTGATCATGTTTACAACGAGAGAATCACCCTGCACGCCACAATATTTTTTACATATGCCGGTGCGACTGAGTCATGGAAGTCCCTGGATGCATTCAGTTTTAACCCGTCTTCATTTCTCCTATTGTATTACAAGGCAGAAGGAAATTGTTCGATCTGTTCCCATTTCCGCGACTCCGTGACCTAGCTTGCTGCGGAGTAAATTGTATCAACCACACGCCCGCATCCTGTTCACGCCAACTGTTTCCGCATCAATGGAGTTGATTGAATTGTGTCTGCGATCCGCACATTCGCTTGACTCACTTCCCGTGGAACTTCCGCGAAAACGTCGCCCGAGCGCCAGTTATTGTTTTTTATTTGTTTGTTTTTGTATGCGATTCACGGCTTTCTTTTATTTCCTCGTGATCAGCTTCCTAGCTTTTCGATTCTCTGTTATGCGTTGTACTCATATATCTCGTAAAATCACACGCGCCTGCGAGCCCAGCAGCAGGTGATTCACGCTCTACGATAGACACGCAGTGAATATTTCGAGATTAATAAAACCCTTAAAATGTGTGTCAAAAATTAGCAGAAATATGCGAGAGAATGAGAAAAACCCTGGCATCATTCAAACGATCAGAAGTGTTCGGCCTCTGCATATTGGAGAGAAAAGGAAAATTTGTCGGGCATCATTTTTCAGACTTGAACCTACAGCTGCGGCATGGTGCTTCCGTGATGGAAATAAATTAGTGAAATTTTCAAGATGAAGATTAAAGAATTTGGAAGTTGATGTTAAAAGCACCCGGAGGGGCGAGGCAAGGATGGATCTTGGAGAGAACATTTTGTATTCCTTGATTTATTTCAAAATTCTTGCGGAACCTATATTGGATGAAACACGCTTGTATTCCTGAGAAAATCTGCACAATGATTCCCTTTTCATTCCCATCAGCCAGGTTTTCAACAACATTGATGTTGGAATATATATCTTTCAGAATTTCCACATTTTTTGCACGGTCTCACTCTTCTTCTGACACAAATTTAATATTTATACCTCTGAAATATTAACTTTTTTGTTGGTCGTCTGTTTTACAGCGTGAACTATCCTGTATCTTTTTTAGGAATTTCTTTGGCTCATTTTGCTGCGTGTAGGGCACAGTTATGAATCCCAGAAATCAATGTATTTGTGATAAAATAAAAATTGGAAACATAGAATTATTTGCATCATCATATTATTTGCACCGTATTATTTGCATCTGATGCAGTCATTCACAGGTTTAAAAGTACGTGGACTTGAGTTTTTTCTACATCAGTTGTGTAAATGCACACATCAGTTTGCATCAGTTCAAGAGGCAAGAAAATGCCGCAAGGAATTGATTCTGGATTTCGCGTCCGGAATTTTCACGAGTGACGGTATATATTGGCTTCCAGCACGCCAAACTTTCTCGCAAGGTGGGACCATATTATACTGGTTCGTGTTGAATTCAGACGTATAGTTCCGAAGTGCCTCGGGAAGAAAAACAAATTCATTCGAATGTGAGACGCACTTTCTTGCAAAAATTGGCTTTCAAAATCATCAGGGTGTTCCTGCATGCTGGCGTTGTAATTTCGTAATGTAAATTTAAAGATGTCTTGCTGGATTCACCGTCAGCAAAAAGTAATTCCTCGCATCCTAATCCGTGAAATTTTTTCAAATGAGAAATTTCTCGAACTTGAAATCCTTTCACCATCATTTTCTGTTCATGAGCTGAAACTAATGAATTTTTTAAATCGTTTCAGAAGATTAAACTGGTAATGCATATTTGAAGCTGGGGTATAGAATCAAATTTTCTTCGATCTTCCTGATCAAAGAAATTGGGGAAACGCGTCTTGCATTCACAGGGGTTTTCTTTTTTAGGTGTTGAAAATATGGGAGGTGCATCCTATAATCGATGATGATGATGGCTAATATGGGGCGAAAAAATTGCGGTCATTGATGATTTTACTTCGTTTTCAGCATACGGCAAGGAGAAAAGGGAGCAGTCAGCATCGGATTGCTGGGCAGCAGTGCGGCGATCAACGTCGGCGAGCCAGCCGACTCTGAACCACCAGCAATCCCGCTGGACAGCACCCAGTCGTCGGCAATTGTGGCTGACCAGAAAAATTCAAGACCCCGCATTTGAAGCCATGACAAGCAAGCGACACAGCGTCGAACTGTCACTAGATCTCCTGGAAGACCAAATGGAATGCCTCGTTTGCCTAGACCCGACCTTCTCCCCGCCAGTGTACCAATGCTGCAACGGACACCTCGTATGCTTCCATTGCAAAATGAGGCTGGAAAACAACGCCGAGTCCGGGGACAATGCGCGATCCGGGCCCGAGTGCCCGACGTGTAAGGCACCGGTGAGCAGTCGGAATAGGATCGTGGAGAACCTGATCATCAACCTCAAGAAGGAGTGTTGTTATGAGCCGTTCGGGTGTCAGACACGGTTCCTCTTGTCCGAGTTGGAGACGCATGAGCGGCAATGCGACTTCCGCCAGATTCAGTGTCCGATCAGCAGGGTGGACAAGAGCTGCACCCACAAGGCTAGGCCCGCGGATATGGACGAACACTTGTCCAACAAGCACCGGGATCTCATTCTGACGCAGTCCGGGGAACGGGTCATTTGGAAGCTCCAGCGCCTCGATGATTACGTGAAGCGGCCCTCGGAATCATTTTGTCTCCAGCTGGCTTTGAAGCGCTCCTTCCTTGTTCAAATCAAGACGGACGAACGGCACAATTTCCATTTTGGCGTGTCGCTGGTCGGTAAGTTGGCGGAGGCGGGGAATTACTTCTTTTCCCTGGAGTTTCGCGCTGGCTGCGCGCATTTCCTGCACAGGGACCTCGTCCAGCCCGTGGATCAGGGCATCGACGAACTCATCCACCTCGGCAATTCCGTCGAGCTCACCCCGGGTTTCCTGCGGAAATTCCTTGACTCGAAGTTCCGACTTCCTTTCGCCATCACTGTTCACGGGTCCGTGGATTCATCCGTCGACAGCATCGGGGACCAAACTGATCATCCTCCGCTCGTCAAAGTCCTGAGCAACGCAGCAGCAGCAGCAGCAGCCGAAGCCGCGAATCCGGAAGTTGGAGCGGAAGGAGGTGATCCGGATACGTCGATCGGGGAGAAACGGGAAGAAGAGGAAGATCCCGATGAAGTTTTCGACAACATGCCACATGTGGATGACGATGCCATTGGGATGTCGAATCGCGTCGTGGTTTCGACGTCCGAGTTGTCGTGTCTCGGGCGTCGAGGCTCGCTTTTGCCGGATCTTTCCGCGCCGCGGACAAATGCCGTTCGGCGCAGGGTTTCTTTTGAGTGAAAAATGCTCCCGAAGTTTTCAAAGATCCCCTCTTCGTCAGTTTCCTAAGTTTCGCGTCATATTTTTTCAGGTAGCTCACATCTGGCTTCACGCTCCTATGCAACGGTACTTCGGGTAATGCACTTGATCCGTTCCAGTGGGAAATCCATTATCCGAAAAATCCATCACGCGGAGTAAAATTAAGCTATGCGGATTGTACCGTGAACTTCGTTTTCTGACCCCCCTCCCCCAAACTAAAGTCCTGCGATTAAGTTTACAGAATAGCTGATCCGTTCCAGATCTCTCAGAAATGCCCTTCACAAAGTCTGGAGTAGATAAATATAAATTTTGATTTAAAATACAGTATGAAATAAAAGCAAATGAAACAACCATAAAACCCGATGTTTCACTTGAATATCCCTTTTCATGCAGTCTATTATATCCACAGAAAAAAATCGATGGGAGCCCGAATTCATTGTGCAAAAAATCCCTTTTATCAGGTGTCCATTTTTTCGGCGGGGTACCAGTTTGGTTGCTTGGCAGTGTATCAGCTGAGAAAGCTAAATTTGTATGCACTGTTATTCATTCAATTGAAGCAAATTTTAAGTTTTGATCAAATGTAACCATATTGATACGTGCCTTACCAGAACATTAGAATGCACCATTCCAAAGTTATCCTATTTTTATAGCATTATGTACCACTCATGTATTTTACTTTATTATACCACACCGTTTCAATTCTACAAATAAATAACGCTTTTCAATTTTGATTGGTGCCTATATACGAGGCAATTGATCACTTCACAAACTTCACACCACCGACGAAGTTTTTCACTTTTCGAAATGGCTTTAAAATTTAAAATGTAAACTCTAATTGCTCTCCGTATTAGTGGTAACTGCTGGATTCAATTTCCTGAATCGTAAAATAAACGAAAGCCACATATTAAAAAAAGCTGTGGCTACAGCCTCGTCGATTAAAAACTGTACCATGCATCTTAGAACATGTTTTAAATGTTGGCTCTATCTATTTATGTTTTAAAGAATATCCACTAACGAAAACAAAGGATTCAGAAATGAACTCTAATTCTAGAACAATCAAATATGTCATTGGAAATTTAAGCGGCTTAGAGTAAAATTGTAGATTCCATTTTTCCGGTCAAAAAATCGAAATTTGCTCGCAGTAATCAAGTGTACAGGGTAAAGTAATGTTCGTATAATTGGACTTCTCTGTATCTTCCAAATCGACGAACATGCAGAATATTTTCCTATTTTGTTAGAAAACTATGTTGTATTAAATGTGGCTGCATTATTTTCAGTCTTGAATTTATTTTCGTCGTTTGCATCCCAAAGAAAATCTATTTCAACTCCATCTATACGAAAGGGCCACGATCGCCTCCATACGTTCTGAATTTGTGATACCTTGTGTTGATATGCAAGTGATTTTAGTGGCGCACTGTAGAAAACGAACTTTCTACGATGCTGGTGCATCTGTCAGGGTGTGATTAATTCTTCGATTTCGTGTGCATTCCTGGTTCCAAAAATCATTGATTTTTCGGAAAAAAAAGCCAAATTATAATCTGAAGTCCGTGGGGGAAAAAAGCATCAGTATTTTAACCCGGAATGGAGTCTTTTGTTGTTACTCTCTTCAATCCGCAGAACCAGCGGGCGATAAGTACTGGCTCATGTCTGTTTTCGAAGTAAGCATAGTTCGGCAGAGCTCGGGATGATTAATTCCTCTCGTGCTGCCGGTCGTTTCCGACGAGGCTCATTTGCAACGCCTTTTGGCGATGGTGGGCTAACGAGGACAAACCCTCGGCGACAT
The DNA here is from genome assembly GCA_905338405.1 of Notodromas monacha. Taxonomy (NCBI): domain Eukaryota; kingdom Metazoa; phylum Arthropoda; class Ostracoda; order Podocopida; family Cyprididae; genus Notodromas; species Notodromas monacha. The sequence goes on along the minus strand of CAJPEX010000025.1, from coordinate 210,039 downwards.
TAATTCAGTAATATGAAATCTTAAGGCCAACGTTTCATGCTCAAGGTACGATGGCTCTCGTTATATTGTACTGTATAGTTATGCCTGTGGAATTATGATGGGTATCGTCAATTTATGAACCCTCGGCGCGCAAACCGCCGGTCCACAAAAACTTTCTTCCGGTCCGCACGGGGAAAGTTCCGAATTTATAAATTGGTATGCTTTGTCTGATTCAGGCCATGAGTCGATCTGCGAATTCAATTGCAGTTTTTGTGTGAAGTGTGAAATTTTTTTCAAGGATTTTACTTTTTGTTGTGCCTTTCAACCCCAAGCGCTTCTCAGCTATAGAGAATACGTTGTTTCTAACCATATGATCGCTGCTTTACTCATATCAACCACCTTTTTGTAAGGAACAGATTTCCTCGAGCGTCTTTCATAAAAGGTGCATTCTAAATCAAATTGTGTCTCTTTTTCCAATGTTCAGAAGTATTATACACGCACTCCAATAGAACGATTAGCCAAGGAACAAAATAATTTGAATTTTCATACGATTTCTTTAGTATAGTTACGCGTCAATTTCAGAGAATAAATCGACTTCCATTTTGCCACTGAATCAGCAGTGGAGTTCATTGGACAAATTGAACTTTTGAGCTTCAACTTTCTTCCCTTTCAAATAGAAGAATCCTCCCACATTCGAAATTCTCAGGTCACTCAATTGAGTTAATTGCAAGCGTCATCAATGGTCCCTGATAAATCATGAATGCAATCCAAAATAAAGACGAGGTAACAGGTGCCTGTCTTCAGATTCGTATCCAGAAGCTAAAAATGAACTGAATATAACTTTCCTTTCACGCTTTCCGTCACACACTATTTTTATTCGTGCTTCTCGAAGAATACGATGATCTGGTCATCGGATGAAAATTTCCAAACACAGTGAGGCCCCCACATTCGGACACCTCGACATGGGGACAATTCGACCTATAGGGACATTTATTTTTCAGTAAAAGATCATAAAAAAGGCCCGACATAGGGACACTGACTCGACATGAGGACGTTGCATTATAAAATTTCCAATATATTTTATGAAACTTGACTTTAATTAGGCTTAATTGCAAGAAACAGATATTTCCAACCCTAAGATCTATGTAAGAAAAATTCTTTGGTACTTTTCCCATCACTTTCCCATACAGCTAACTTGAAAAAATTACATGTAGCACAGACGGACTTCCTTATCTTTTTGTGACTTGGATGTCATTTTTACAGATGCCAACATTCCAATGAATTGTAGTTGTACAGTGGTATACTATTCAATGTTCCAAATGTTCTTATTGGGTTGAAAAGATATTTACTGAATCAAATTCAAGTGGCAAACAAAATTTTTTTCCATGGAATTCTGAAGAATATTTCTTCCATAAAACACAAATTAAAAATTATGTAATGTAAGTCTATGGGAAAACAAGACTTGACTTAGGGACAATTCAACTTACGGACACTCTTGATGCACCAATTATGTCTGCATCTGGGGGTCTCACTGTACTGCCCTGAATGTGAACCCTATCCTGAAAATCAGCCCTATACAATGGAATAAGTCTCTACTCAAGCTATTTTAAGGGAATGCAAAATGCTGTCAGATAAGACTTATTTTTATTCAGCAACGTCCCATGTGACCGCGGTGGATCAGGATATTTTTCAATGAGTAGCGTTGGATTTAATTTTGCGATGTTCGCTCAAAGAAGGTACTGTATAGCGAGCTTCCTCTGGACTTATTGCGAGGAAGCTTTAAAATGTCTTTGAGCTGTGAAGAAATTAAATCTCGGGGCACCGTTCTAACAAAGTTTGCCCACCCCGCTCCCCGATGAGTGTAGTCCTTCAATTTCCAGGGGGTTTCCTTCCTCCCGGAGAGAGCGCGTAACACCGGTGGAACAAAAAAGATATTCCAAACACGCGATGCGAACTGGACGCATCCTGGTTGAACGCTCGTTGCAAGATAAACACCGATGCTGGGATGAACCTCTCCAGGGGTTTTATATAACTACCACTGGCGCATCAAATCAGTGTCGGCTCTGCGTCGGCGCAACGAACCCGAGCCCCGTCGCGATAGACCGACAGATAAAGCGAGGGAAGAAGTCACTCGTCGAGGCTCATTTGCAGGTGAATCACATCTGGAACTTATCACTGTCGCGGACACGGCGGGGTGTGCCCTAAAAGGTGACTCAGGTTCGATGTCTCCATAGCTGCGATGTAATCTATTTATCGAAGAAGGCAAATACAAAAAAGAACATCTGTCCGTCTTCAAGAAAAGTACCACAGCAACAGAGCTAAGATGCATCTGCACATGGTTGAACATTTTAAACCGAGGTTTTTCAGCTGGTGGAGTGCATGTTAGTAATTGGCGAACTTGCCAGGATGGAAGTAAGTACGCGGAATGGCCCATGGAATATCAAGACTGATATTTCCATGATTTACAAGACGAACCGAGTTTACGGAGAGAAATAATATTTTTGGAGGTTGAACACAGTACAGTACATATTATATGAGGCAAAATTTAACTGATTGCGGCAAAGAAGCCCTGAAGGCATAAAATACATGCACAGTAAATAATTAGCCAAGGGACATCCGTAAAATTATGTGGTAAGTGAAAAGATTTTTCTTGAAACAAGAGGGTTTTGGAAGAAAAAACTACTACATGTTCCTCCTCTACTGTAAACCAAGGATAGGTCGTACGTAAATACTTGCAAATATGTTCGATCCTCCAAAATCCCTCGCCCCTATAAAAAGGGTTAGAAAACATTGACGAGGTAAACACATGGGGGCCCAGAACATCAGAAGGAGATATTGTCTAGAAAGGCCACTGTCAGAGGCGGCCGTCAACTGGGTTAAAAATATAATTAAAAATTCCTTGTTGAATTCTTCAAAAAACGTGAAGGGATATCCTTGAAATCATAAGAAGTTTTCCAATTAATTACCGATCTTCATTATCACCAATATTCCAGATCTCGTTCGATCGACGGATGAAATGCTTTACTGCTGTAGCTTCGTATCCCTGGCTCTGGTGAATACTTCCTCATTAGAGCTAAAGTCATGCGCCAGCACTCGATAACGACGGTGAAAAGTTGCTCAACTTATCTTAAAAAAAAATTGGGGACACTGTAATTTGGTGACACGCGTCCCGAACAAAGTCGTGGAAAAAAAGTGATTGGCTCGAAAATTGAGGTTTACGAAACCGGGACCAGCTGCGGATCACCAGAAACACCGAGCAACTGCATCGCGTTTACGATGAGTCGGTGTGGTTCTTTTGTCATCAGGTTGTAAACCCCTCAGGGGCTTTTTCGAAATCCCGCACGACGACCGTGAGTGAGTTTCTAAACGGCGACGACGACGAGGGTCGGAAATGCTCAATTAGGCGAAAAATTTTCTCGCTCCCCTCGACGGGAAATTTCGGGATCGTCGGATCAGTCGCGGCACGACTTGATGGCAAATCGAAACCGAACCCCGGGGTTTTATCGACTGGCTTTATGACGCGGGAATGATCTTGTAACTGTGTAATAATCAGTTCAAGGACTTTCGCAGCCTGGGATAATCCGAATACCATAAAAATCTATCTGGTAATATTCGAGTCAAGCTACCTTCGGGGTTTATTACCAAGCCGCTGATTAAAACCAATTTCACAACTATCCTTCCTCCAGGCAATCAAACTTCGCAATAGTCGATATTCCGGAATGAACATTTGAACAACTTTAATTTCCGAGAACATAAATTCACTTATCCCATGATCGAATAAAAGCCCTCAGCGGAAAACTAATAATAGAATACGTTATCCTCATCAGAATTACTGCAGCTAAATCGCATGAACGTGATGGTATTAATTGTTTAAAAACATTCAGAAATGTAGGAATAAAAAATTGCTTCCAGATGCCGAACGTGTTTCCTGAATATGGCAATATAATTCAGTAAAATAATTAGTCTCGTAAATTACAGTACCTTTTGTAAATAAATGCCCGCAATAAATTTTAATAATCCTATTCCAATAAAACAGTGGCGATCCCAGGAATTTTGGGAAGCATCATCGAATTCATGCCGTGAAAATTGTGAGTTTTGTAGCAACAGTGGACAATGTGTGCAGCATTCAAAAATGCTGCACACCTTGCAATTCGACCCTATAATCTGTTGCCAGACTATGGTCGAATTGCAAAGCGGTCGAATTGCAAGACACTGTGAAATTCAAAAATATCAGTACAAAAACGCAAAAAAGTGGCCAAAGCAGGTCAAATTGCGGGGCAAGGGTCGAATTCAAAATCAACCTCACTGCAAATTCGACCATCAAATTGTGGGATGGTCGAATTGCGGGAGGTCGAATTGCGAGGTCCAGTGTGTACTGTATACTGTACTATACTTTATGCATGTCCTGAAATTATTTTGTGTTTTAAGCATCTGGATAAGAAAATATTTCAATGAGAAAAACTAATTTCGATATCGAATTTCGGTATAGGGGCTTGAGCAGTTGGGATTCCTGTGATCTTGTAGAACAGGACCGCTCTGTTACATGGGGCGGTCGTCACATCGCGCGAAACCCAAATGCAACCGTGTCAGAGGATCATTGAGGGATCATTTGGTCTCGGTTAATTCAATGTCTCGCAAGCTTTTTCAGCAGACATTTCGATAATACGAGGAGAGAGACGGTCCAAAAAAATTAAGTGTCGTGCAACAAAATCTTGAAAATCAGGCGTCCAATAGGAATTTCAATGAACTCACTAAAGACTGAAATGTTTCATTTTAAGCAAATTTCTTGTGAGAAAGGATGTGACTAAAATGCCAGAGCCATCCTTGTCCTTTGAATTTTAAAAATACAGTACCCGATTTTGCAACCAATGAGGGTTGAAAAAAAATTTGCCCACCAGTGGATCTTCCATTCCTATGCAAGATTTTGGAGTTCGTGATATTTTACAATTTCCTGCAAGCAAGGTTTTTTAGTGAAAAAATGGGCATTGTGAAAAAATAGCAGTCCCTCACGCAAGTATCGGCGATGCCCCGAAATCATTTAAGGATTTGCAAGTGCTGGAACTGAACGTTTTCAAGTTGCTATTTATTCCCAGATAAAATCTGACACTTTTTCAAAGCTTAAAATTACAAAATAAAAATAACCGATACATGTATTCAAATCGACGAAGTGCTTTGGAACAGAGCATAAAAAAATAATCGAGTAAAGATCCACTTTTCAGAAACTATTGGTACATTTTATGAATGCGTGTGGAAATCAGACGCTCACCTGCTGTACAGCAATCGTTCGGAGTGACATTTTCAGTAGGAAAGAAGTTGTTCTCGAGAATCATGTGAGCATATGAGTTCATGATCCCGAGCTTGTGAAAATTAGGCCAAGAACAATCCCGTTTGTTTCGCCGACGCCACGAAAAACATCAATTCATAGAACCTGAGTTCCGCGTCGCAATTTCAAGGCTTGCCAGCCGATTCCTGCTCTATTTTTCGCCCACCACAAAACGCCGGCCTGTCTTGACGACGAACCAAAAGAAGGTCACATACGCGGTGACCCGGGCTCGGGCAAATTCGCATCATCGCGGGTCGATACGGAAACGATCCCGCCGGGTTTTCAGCGCGTGCCTAGAAACCACCTCGGAAGCAGAACGGCAGGTCGGCCAATCAACCCCCGCTTTTACAACGAAGAACTGGCGGCGAGTCGAGACTGTTGATTGCGTTCTTCCATATATGTTACCTTATTTTTCGGTGCATTTCCGAACGGTGGAGGTAGTACGTCAATACAGTTCCGATATTGTTTGTTTGCTTTCGCTACCGGTGTGCTGTGCCGAAGACTCGATGAAATTATTATTCGGTATCGCCGGTCTCCACGCGCGATATTGTTTTAAAATTGATGAATTCAATGGATCGGTGCTATAAATGTCGGCGAGGAGGGCTTTGCGACTTTCGGGGCGAAAACATGTTTTTCTCGCGTTTTATTTCGCAGTACGGGAACTTGGTGAAATTTATAGATATCGTCTTACGTTAGAAGTTGAGCCACGTTGTACTGTACCTATATACTACTGTATATTCATATGGCTTTTGAATTTAAATTGCTTATACTGTTGCTAATTTTAAGCAAATGCACCTAATCAGATACAGATGTCAATGCTGAAACGTGTGACTGAAACGTACATATTTTTCAAAGAAAATTTCGCCCATCGCTGATCTCGTTCTGGATTTCGTTTGAAAATCAAGAATAACTGCAACATGATTGAGCTTCTACATGAGGCTGCCTCAGTACTTATAGCAGTTGCGAAAATAAAATTTATGGTTGAATTCACGCAGCTAGCGGACAATTCTTTACAAATTCGAAGGTCGAAGTCGTCTTGATCACTTCCGGATCACAAAAATTCTCGATGAATTTTGACGTACCTGCCCTACCTTCACCGTTTGCAAAAAATACCGTTCATAGAGCGAATGAGTATAAAACCGATAGCAACAAAAATAAAGGGAATTGAAACAGCCAGCTCTTCTGTTTCTCCTTCTGGTTGCGAGTCAGATTTCCCATTTGCATGTATATTGAAAGCCTGTGAAAATGACACGAACACTTCATTTAAAATTTGCTTTGTGTATGGTTTTGCTAAATTTCGAGGAAATAGAGATAAAGACAATGTCTAGCACGAAACACTAATAATCAACCCAACCAAAATTCTCCCTCTTGCAGACGAGATTCACGTGGATAATCCCTAAATAAATTTTAGATGAAAATGTGAAACAGAACCAAATCTAACAACCTCGATTGTCAGTTTTAATGGTCTATATTTCAAATTTTATCATTTTCTACTATACATTCAGTTATGCGTCACAAAAACCGGGTTGCGCTTCTGATGCGGGGATTGATTTTTTCTGTAAGGGCCGTCTCAAAAATTGAGAAGCACATCTTCCACCAGACTAGAGCACATGAGTAAATCCGAGGAATTGAGAAAATACGGTCCACGAAAGAAAAAAAAAGACGTACGCAAGTCAATCTAAAAATCTAGAAAAGCCTTCATATCGTAAAATGAAATAAAACATGTATTTTGCTCAGCGTGACCTATAGAGTTCCTTGACGATCAGGCCAATATAGGAGCCAGTCACATATCGCCTGCCAGTCGGCCCTGAATGTGGAACGAGGGAGACAGTCTTGCTCGCGTCTGGCAATACACACGAAACGGGCTTTTCGGTCGTGCCCAAGGTAGCAAAACCCCCGCAGTTGTTGTGGCGTGATGTTCACCCAGCTAGTGAGAGAAAAAAAAGAGAGAATTTTTTCTCAAAAATTCAATCTTCCCCATGAACACGTAAGACTTAAATTGTGTGTGTGTAATAAGATTTTCATCGCAATCCTCATCATTTCCTGAAACTGCCACTTTCTTCAGGGAATACTGGGCCGTATGATACTAGACTTTCATAAACTAGATTTTCAGTCCACCAGCATTCATTTGTCCAATTTGTTTCGTCACAATAGGTAGCTGCTTAATTGCAGTTATTTAATTCCAGCTGAGCATAGTTAGAACGTTAGGCGAAAATTTCTCGTGGTCTTTGAAGCTATGGAAAGTTGAAGGCACAGCATTGAAACTACAACAGGGAAGAATGTGGAATAGTTCAAAAATGCAACTCTTGCTTTGATTGTAGGACTGGGTACAAGTTAATATTCTGATTGAACCTGTCTGAGTTGCTAAAATAAGGCCTATGAAATATATGAGGCCTTATTTTAAAATAAGGCCGATTAAAATCGGGAATAATAACTCCAGCTCCTTTTGAATTTATAATTAACTCTTTATTTTTCTCATAAACTTGTGAGACAAATTGGTTTGCTGGAAACTTTAATTTTTCATTGTCTTATATAACGGCAACCCTAAACGACTTTTTCATCTGGAACATAAAGCAAGGTATTGAAAGAACGATTAAATTACATGTTGCCAACATCTTCTAGCACTATTTCAGATTTACTTGTAAAAGAAAAATTGACAAAATCAGCGGCTTTTCAAATGTTAGAGGCGCCATACTGATCTTTTTGTGCTGGCTAATTCAGGGCAAGTTAATTATAAACACCAAAGATGGATACTTCGTCTAGATGTTTTCAGAACACCTAGAGAATTTTCTTCACATTATTTGGGCAAAAAAAAAATCGTTATCTTGGTGAACCTGAGGTGGAAGAAACGTTTGAGGGGTGCGAAATAGAAAAGCAGCAATTACAGAAGGGCTTGAAAAACGAATTCTTCCCTTAAAAACGTTATTCAAAGCGAGTTTCGGTTAATCTTCTTGCTCTGTTGGTGTCCAATTTTAAAGAGGAACGGCTCATTCGATTTTTAAATTTTGCAATGATGCGATTTGTGTGCCATCACCACGCATTCGAAAAAAGCAGAAGCCATGGATCTAACGAAGCTTGTCAGATAGCGGAGTTCATGCTGCAAGACTCGACGCTTGTATATTACGGTATGTTCCCGTGGAATGGAAGCAATTAAGTTAATTTTGAGGAAAATTGTATTCCAGTCGAAGTAATCCGTCAGACGAATAGGAGTGAAACTCAGTTTGTCTTTTTATAATCTTGCGGTAATGAGGACGACATCATCATTTGCTTCGAAGGTTACTCGTACAGTGAATGTCGTTGGTTTCCCTTTCTCGACGGAAACCCTTTACAGATGCGTAGGCTGCTTGAATAGACCTCCGCGTCGGTCCTTGAAAACCCTGCTGCTATATACAGTGAACGTAAGTCAACTCTCTCCCACCCCAGGCCCACACACAGTAAAAAAAGAAAGAAGAAAAATAAACCGCGCGGAAACCCCGCAGTTGCCAGTGTCAGACCGAAGGTCGAACCTAATCGTCATCACAGCCGATCCTGAAGTTGCGAGGCCGCATCAAAGTTTCAAAAACCCGCCGCGTTCCCCAACATCGATTCATCTTCGTGACGCGACTCGCATGGGATCCATGGCTTGACGTCGGGGCCCCGTGGCGCACGATGAGCCGTGGGAACCCCCCTCGACATGGGCAGTGGTTCGTCGAAGTCGGGCGCCACTGCCGGGACCGCGGCCGGAGGTGTTAGGCACCAGTTCGCGGCCAGGGAGCCCCGCGACGTCGAGTTTCTTGAGCCAGAGTCGACGCCGTCAGGTCAGGCGACGCAGGACGTGCGACAGCAGCGCTGGGCCAGGCGCGACACGGTGCAGAGTTTCTCAGCGACGGCGGAAGCGACGCGAACGGCGAGACTGAGGAAAAAGTCGTCCAAGTCCGACGGCCATGTCGACACGGACGAGGAGGTGGACGAGTTGGAAACGACTCTCAACTCTCTCGGTGTCGTGGGTCGGAGTCTGTGGGACGACGCTCAGGCGTACGATGCTGTGAAGACGACCCGGAAATCGGGCCAGGGGCTGTTGTTCGACGCCGACGACGAGGATCCCACGATTGCTCGGGAACTGCCTGTCAGGAATATCGGGGCTTCCTCTCTCGGTGTGGCCAAAACCCGACGAGTGGGTGGCAGGAAAAGTCTGCGCAACTTCCAGTTCAGCTGGGAGAAGAGCGTCAAGGAGGACAACGTGGGCGACGAGTGGGATTACAAAGGCGTGAGTACTTTCCCTCCCGACCAACCCACGAACTTCCGTATGGCACCGTTTCCAACCAGGTCCGCATTCAAAACGCCCTACGAATCGCCTCCGCTGCAAGGTAGCATGACGAACTCGTAAAACCGTCGCATTTCTACAACGAATCCCTCCACGAAACCCCAGAGCGGCGCTCCTTCGCAAGAATCAAACGCCTTTTCTGGCATCATTCATAGCCCAACATTTCGGATACGAGTAACATTTTGAGCTTAAGACGAAGAAAAACTCCACGCCCATCACTCGGCTTCTCCATAACATTCCATTACACTTCATTGAAGCCTTATGATAATATAGTACAGTGCTGAAAACAGGGGTTGTAGTACGAATGGAAGTATGTATTTTTACGTACATTTGCTGGTGTTAATGTAGAGGCGGTTAACTAACTCTAATTGGATAATACGCAGAACAGACATGTTCCTCTAGATTATTGCTTGCGTGCGACAATAAAGACCGCACCCAATTTTCGGACAGCAATTGAGGCGGGGGGCTACAAGCCATACATTTTCATATTATTTATATTTCCGAAATGTTCATATTTGCTGTATGTTTTACGCGATACTTCCCTCAAAAAACTGCGACCCTAACTTCGAATGTGGCCTATTATCACGTGAATAAGATAGGTTTTGGTCTCTGCAGAGAATCTAGTTTAAATGCAAAACCATATTCACTGCCATATACTGTATATGAAGCACATGCATCAGAATAAGAGCGTTTATACACTTCTTCCTCTTTTTCATCCAGCTTAAATTTTATAAGCTTGGGAAAACCAAGAAATAGTGTGGTAGCGCTTTTAATTTGTGGTTTAGCAATAACTCTAATTACAAATGTTTCATCGAAATACAATATTTAAAAATTGGGGGAAATTTTCCAAAAATAGAAAAAACTGCAATTTTTCATGAAAATGCGGTATGTACCGAGAGGAAGGCCTCGATAAAATGCAAGTACTGTACATTTATTATTTCATATCCTGGCCCATTCATTACATCTAAATAAAGATGGGCGTTGTTTTTGGAACTTTTTGGCACAATTTCCACTTTCTCCATTATAGTCATACTCAAGCATATGTTACCATTTCTAGCTCCTCGTACATTTCGAGTACATTCCACATGGATGATGATTTGAAGTTCGACCGAGAATCAAACATCTCGAAAATAGGCAACAACCAAGTTTCTTTTGTGGAAATGTTAGGGTCTGGTGGTACCTATGACAGCATTAGTAAGATACAGTACTAATTGGGGCACCAAAACAATGTTTTCGTGGTTTTCATGAAATTTTTTATTGTAAAGAAGCCACGTCTACCTCAGAGGAAGGTACATTGTTACAAACATTAGAAAATTCGTTGCATGGAAGCAATCGCTGTTGAACTATTTTTAGGAATTCCATCCACCTGCATTTTCCCCGAATCTTCTAATTCTCCGGTTAAAAACGCGTTTCCTCCTTGGCTCACGGGTTTCCTTCAGTCTGAGGTCATTAAACTCGATTCACGCTTTCGCGTTGAAATTAGCATCACAGTTATACGGGAAATAATGTTTTGGAACTTTTTCCGAATATTCCCACGCGTCATGTTTGCCTGCCACAGGAAGAAGCGGTTTTAAAACGATGCTCGTGAGTCTCGAGCGAAGTCGCGTCGATGGACTTCTCATGGTTTCTGTGGCATTTCAGTAATGCTCTTTTAACCTTGCCTTGCGTCTCGTGCGACGCATCAAATTCAGTACCACCGGATCTTCTTCCCGTGAAGATGACGTAAGACGAGGAGTAAAATATGAAGAGCATCATTTTGTCCTTCATTCATTAAGTTTCTGAATAATGACCGGCAAAGTCGGCCCTTGGGCAGGGCTGTCGTGGGTCCTGTATTTGTCTTTCAGATTTCGTCATTAATGGAAGCTATGGACTTACGACTTTCCTTATAGCATTGCTTTCCGAAACATGTATTTTTGCTTCGAGCAGGCCAAGTAAAGTCTACCGATGACATGCGCATGAATTCAACGGCAACAGTAAATTGTTTCCACGGGGATTCTCGGGCAACTATAGACCCATAAAATGATAACATGGGGATAATTCTGAAAGTTCTCACCATGGTACAGTACTACAGAAGTCTGATCATCCGGGCTTCGATTAACCTTGCATTCCAATTACCGCGCCCGCATTTCGATTTGATTAAAAGGAAAGGAACATTCGGAGGAAATATATTTGCCTGTATGATTTCCAAGAGAGGCACTTTATTTTCCTTTGATTGTCTTGCTCTGATTAGGCAGTTCAAGATTTCAGGAATTCAGTATTTTCGTGTTCAGGTATTATTGAATTTGTTCACCTCTTGAGCGGCATTTTTCCCAGTACAGGTACAGTATTCAATGTTCCGTGATACTCGTCATCCTAGGGTACAGTTTCTCATTTTTTATTGAAATAAGAAAAATTCGGAAAAATTTTGACACCTCTTAGACAATGATTCCTATCTTCCCATTTCCTGTAGGATTAGCAGCAATTGAGTTAAACGGAGTTATACCCTGCATATAAAAGACTGAACAGTTTCCCTCTCCTACGCAAAAATCAGATTACGTCGTTGTTGAAGGCATGATGCCAGGATGTTCTTTTCTTTATCAATACCCTACCTATTTTTGACACAAAAATACTTTTTGAAACTTTTCGACAAAGAATGTGTTCACACCCTCGTCATTTTGTGACTCTTATATAGCGGCCTGTCCAAAAGTGTAATTGGTATTCATACAGTGTTTAGGTTCAGTTAAAAGTTGCATTAATTTTCAGTGAGTAAAATTTTCTTTAAAAAAGGCTGTTTAGCAAATTTATCATACCGAGACCCAACAATTTTTTGGCATGCCCCGCGGACCCGCCAACATTTATTTGAGCAAGATTATTTATTCTGTAATAAGATTTGCTGTATTGATATTTTACTGCGCTTCACAGGAAAATTCGATTTTTATGATATTTGAAGTACTGCATTGCTCTAGAAAACGCTGACAAAAAAGTTTTTAGCTTGGTCAATTAAGTCGAATAAATTTCTCAACGCGTAACCGTGGAAGCTACAAAGAAGGGGATTCAAAAGTTCGCCGAAGAAAAAAATTTATTTCCCCATTGAAGAACTCATGAAAAAGATTTGCATCAAGTAATATAACCGGTCCGCTGAAGAAATGCATGTACAGTATTTCGATTTCCGGCTTCGTCGATTCTCCTCGACAGCTATGGCATTGCGACTCGAATCCTCGGCAGAGTCGGATGATCCGAAAATCTTATTTTCGATCAGGAATAAATCATCGACTTAAACATTTTTTGCGATATAAAATCGTCTGCGAAGCTCGTATTGCCACGGTTTGGCAATCGTGTCTGCGCAGAGGCTTTTCGAAACAACAGTTTTTATGTTACGTGATTACTAGACTGAAGCGATTGCGTTTCACTGGAACATTTGGTCGGGTTCAGGTCCGACTTGACGGCACTATTGGATCATAAATTTCCAGGACTTCAAGCCGTCTTCAACCGGCTTTCGTGAGCATAGCCATGAGATTCGGATGTGCACTGAGCACATTTCCGTATTTTTACACCGGAAGGAAATCCGATTCTCGGGCTTCGAGAGAGCCCAACACCTCCAAATTTCGTCATTTGCGAGTTACCTACGTTGTCACGAGTATAACTATATTCCTGGTTCTTTCCTTGAAACTGTATATATATTTTTATTCAGAACTTATGGACAATCTTTTAATAAGAAACTAGTCCGCATATAGAAAGCTAATCCTATTATTTTAATTCGAGGTACGAGAAAAGTTCGAAAAAGGGATTCAACACGCATGCCGTACGTATTGACTCGATTCTCTAGCCGTAATAGTATACCAGTATTGTTCACGTATAATTTTCCCATTTCGAATTTTCGCCACAGGTTCGTGACCTGATTGACTTGTGGTCGGAGCCCATTTGGAATAAATTTCTATGACGGAGTCCTCAATGTAGATCATATCTAATGTCTCGTCCTTGAATCATGTTTAGATGCCAGTTCTTACCGTTTTCCAGGGCCAGCTCCTGGGGCCAACGAATATACCTTGATGCACATTCATTAGTTGATTTTTAAAATCATCCACGATTTTCTAATTTTTTTGATTAATCATTGTGATCTTACTGTTCTATAAATGACACCTAATCGAAAATCATTGCGATTAGCTTTTCGTGGCGCATCCTTGGTGCGTACTGGCGAACAAACCGTGACTATCGAAGTAAGCTTATTTTTTCCCTGAGGTACGACAAATCCATTTATTGAATCATGCTTATCCATATCTCTCCGAGGAAAAGAATCCGATAAAGGAAATAAATGAACCGAATCGACTTTCTCTGGTCATTTAGGTGAAGAGAAATGCCCAAAGGAAGTGGTTCGGGGTAGTACGCAGATGTTGCCGCATAGGACAACTGCATTCCGATTTTCTGCCGCAGGATAAAGATAGAAAAGAAACTCGTTGTCGCATGCTTGATATGTTGCAAGAGTATGGGCTATATTTACGGATGATGACCTACGTTTTCCAGGCATTGGGAAACCAGCGGACAGCGGTTTAATCCAGCGGAAGTGCTTTTTCATGATTACACAAATAACGAGTCTCCCGGAACGACCTGTGCGATTCAATGTTCGTTTTCTCTCTTGATTACAGAACAACATCGAAGGTGTCGACATCGAAAAATTCAAAGCCGTCAACTCGGTGAGCTTCGATTCCTCACTAATTTAAGAAACCATTAGACAAGATAAACTAAGTTGGATAGGATGCTGGATTCGTTTTTATTAATCTGGTGCCTCTAGACGTGGCGTTTTACACGTCTGTGGGCATAAATTACTCACTTTAAACGCATGATGAGAACACAAAATTGATCATTGAGACAAACGATTTTGTTTCAATCAGTGACTCAAACTCCACATTTTGAAAGCTGAACTAGTTAACTGATCATGTCTGGAATTGATCGATGAGAGCACTTCAACGTATTCCATGCGTTCTAAAACATTTGACAAGGCTTTCAGTGTCGCATAACATGGTAATCTTCGTGTTCCGCTTGGATTGTCAATTCATCACTGATTTCAAGTTTTCTCTTCCAATCTAGCTGTGGATATAATTTGTGAATGAATCAACGTGTACCCCGATCATATGACGCTTTACTTTACACAAAAAGGCACCAAGCTGAAGAGCAATATTGGTTTCTTGTACAGTATGTACGGTATTCAGAACATTCTTGTATTTATACATATATTTTTTTGTTTTGTTTTTTGCTATTATGTTTTTCTGTTATCGATAACATGAAATTGCAAATTCGTCATACTTTTCCACTGGAGTTCCATGAAAAAAGTACGAGTAACTGTAAAACTTCGCAGCGCTTACCTTACCAGAATATAAAAGGGACTTATATCTCGTGTGCATAAAAATGATTTTGCCTTGGAGTGTTGCACGCAATTTTACGGCTTTAAAGTCATACGGAATCAGAGTAGCTTGTCGATTCTATTTTTAATTCAGTTACTGACTTTATCTCCTCAAACACTTCCAAGAGAAATTATAATCCGAATACTGGCGTCCATGTGTTTAAAATTATAGCACAGATATATGTTTAATTAAATTTTAGGATGTTTTATTCAAACGATTGTTTCAGCCAAAAACAGTTAGGCACTTTACCTGTGAACCCAGGGCACCACAAATGTAAGATGTTAGCTAATCAAACGTTAGAAAAATAAGAGCATCTTATCACATGCGAATAAAGGTCGCATGAGTGGCGTCCACCGAAACGGACACCTTCGCTTCGTCTTCAAGCAGAAAACACATGAATAAAATAGTTAAAGCCTTCGAAAGCTCAAAAATAGACAAACCTATTTTGCGGTCGTCTACTTTCTGCTTTGGGTTCACAGTTGGCGGAGTCCAAGCGTCAGGAACCACCCCGACTGCTCCAGCGCTCCACGTCTGACCCTATCGACACCACGCCGTCCTTACCGAAAGCGGTACCGAAATACGACGAGAGCGACGCCAAGCTGCTGGCAAGCATCGAAAATGAGTTCGTCTACTGATCATAGGTTTGGATTACGTTGGCTTTTCCTCATTTAATCCGTGGCGGAGATTGGCTGGTTCGCGCAAACGCTTTCTTCGGATTCCCTCAGAGTAAGCATGCGGCTCTCATAAACATTCCCCCGCTTTTCTGCGGGAAAGTGACGCAGGACAGCGAATTCCGGCGTTCGGTACAAGATGTCGAGAATTCAAACTATCAGAACCTTCTTAAGCGTATGATTCCGCAAAAAAAAAAAGAAGCAAACTGCATTACTCGAATATGAGGCGCAATCGTTTCCGAGAAGGGCCTCAAAAATGTTTTTTGATCTCAAACCAAATAAAAAAAGCAGAGAATCTGTCCAGTGACTCACGATGTACTGGAAGGGAATCAAGTGTACAGGGTTTTTAACTTCTCCAATTTTCTTACTATGCTGCAGTATACCGTACTTATCAGTGATGAAAACTGAACGCATTGCGCATCGTGAAATAAAAATCAATTCCCACCTTTACTTTTATATTAACTGATAGTCTGCGAACGATATAAAGCTAAAAAAAAAAACGTAGATGAACAATATTCCCGATGCTTTCCCACATTTACGCTTTGAATTTTCACTTATAAATATTTAGCTCAGATCAAACCGCAGACTTATCCTCAGAGACAGCTATATTCTCGATGCGTTAGTGAAAGATTATATGGGTGCAAAGTTTGAAATACTCCATAAAATAATGCATGCTTACGATTGCCGCCTTTAGAATGCTCCTCGGTTTTCTTGCATTAAAACTCGAAAAAAGCTGCCTTGATGCTCTCAGGTCTGATCAAAGTATCTCCGTTGTATCCTTAAGCTCCTGAAGCATTATTTCGAACGTGTATAGAGGCGGAGAAGCGATTACGATGGCTCATCTACGTGCTGATCAAAAATTTAAATTTGAAAGAATTATAAAAGAGAAATTTCCTTAGAGGCAGCAAATGTCACGAGAAATCCGCTCAGTCGCGCTCTCGTAAACCAGATGGGCACAAAATCTCAGTTTCCTTGCTGGGCCGGCTATATAATCGTGTTCATCCAGAAAACAAGATGTCATCTGTCCGAAGGAACCGTCCAGAACAGAGTCATGATCATTTCCTCATCCAGTCGCAAATAAAAATTATGTCGCCCGAGGCGCCCGAAGGAAACGCTTGCGAAACATCGCCCAGTTATATACCGAGCATCTTCCGGGGCATGATGCAGAACCATTCAAATGAATCGCAATGATTCGTCTTCCGCTTGCAGCAAAATTTCCGTGAACGGTTTTTGACGTCCACACGATACCCACTTCTCATTGACGGCAACCGCTTGCGACTCTCGACCCCGGGGCACTTGGACGAGGATTGCTTTGTGATGCGCGTTTCATGGCAATGAGCATTAAAATCTCGACGCATTATTTATCCAGATCCCCGCAAGCGCTTATTATTTCAAAACCTGTGCTGCTAATCAGGCACATAAAGGATGCAATGCCACTTGACAGTTATCTTTCATCCTGATCGCATCAGTCTTCGAATCATCATCAACGTCCGAGAGCAAAATGCGCTGACCACTGCTTGTGACCGCAGATTTATTCCCGGAAATTCTACCTTTCGCACCTCTTTAAGCGTATGAATTATGGTCTGCTCCAACACGTGAACACGTTTCTTCATAATCGTTTTTTTTTTCGCGATTCGGAAACGCTTCAATTTTGCAATAGCATGATCAACACGTTTTTTTCTATAATAAATAATGTATGAATGTCATTTTCGCTGGTTTAATTAAGTTTTAAAATTCTACGATCCCGCAGAATGTTCTACAACGACCCTGTTCCGTCATTTTTATTTCCAATCTTTATGCTAATGATCATTTTAGCAAAATAAAGTGGATAGATGTCACTCTTAAAAAATGTAAACGCTAGAAATTTTCAGTCTCTTCTAAGAGTCTCTGGAGCAATTTAATTCCAGCCGAAATCCTGAGCGTTTTAGCGAAACGTTATTGAGCAATAATTCAAAAACTCGCTCGAACTTTATTTCTTAAATCTAGTTGCTCAAGGACCAAAGTTTCTGTGCCAGAATTCTACAATTATCTGAAGCCCCTTCACTGTGGAATGATTCGAAGCAACCCCACGTTGATTTTTTGAGGAATTATTCTAATTGCCAGAGCCCTGAATCCGGCGACTTATTCTTACTCGCCAATTAATATTTGGGGCAACTTTCACGTACAGCAACAACAAAAAAGAAACAGCAAGCAGTTTTTCTTATTGAACATTGTCTTCAGAGCTGGGACAACGTTTCGGCAAGGATTTTAGTTATTGAAAACATTTTTAGAATGATGAAAAATTATGCAACCAAAAGATTGCTGGTAAACTTAATTCCCTGATGCAATGATGGGATTTATTCTGAACGCTGTGTCTTCGTTCCATTTCATTCTAAGTGAGTATAATTGAGAAAAATGTAAAGGGTATGATGAAGTTTTTGCTGAAAATGACGGTGCCACCCATTCAACCATACTCCACGGAGTTTGTCATAAAACTAGCAGAACTTATGAACCAGCGTTTATAAATGCATTAATTTTTAAACTGTAAAAATGCTCAAAATGAGAACTGAAACACTAATTGCCAGAATAAGCTTCCATTTTTTTCCCGTCCATCTGAAAGCAAAGCTGAAACAGGTGCTAGTTCAAAGGGAAATAGAAACGCCTTTCTTCAATAAAACAGGTGAGTCAACGACAGCGCAGACATGAATAAAAAAAATCAACAACAGATAGTATGACAAGCTGTCTTCTACATAAACAGCCTTTGTGTATTTTATAGCCCCCCAAATAACGTTTATGATGTAAAGTACAGTAGATCATTCATTTGACTCTAAAATCGTTTCAATCGCTCAAGGGCGACTCGCCAGTTTGAACATTATGTATCGTCATTTTCCTGGCTATAAAGTTGATGTTGACGGTAAACTAACCGTTTTACGACTTGCCGATTCAATGAGCTCTTCGGAGATATACGGTGTGGCTGGTCGAAGTAAAAACGCTGCTCGGGTAGGGTCGACATGCTACTAATCAAAACGAGTGAGTGAGGTGCGGCCTTTGACTCCTTCCGCTTCGGGGATGCTCCACAGGAACTGCTAACCTTTTTTCCTTCCATTCAAAACCTTCTGTGGTATACAGAGGCACACGGCGAGCGGAAAAACGGCATCTGAACGTGTGAATTCCGGTTATTGTTTTCGAAGCTCAGCGCAATCTCTCCGTGATCATAAAAAATGAAATAAAAAGGAGTTACCCGCCAACGTATCCGACTGCCATCGCACTCCAAAGCCAAACAAGCATTTTTCCTCTGCATTTGTTCTTCTTCCGTAACGGACATCGACCCATTTCTATCCCGCTCCACTTGATTACGGTTCATTCACCAAGGAACCAGCTCTTTTTGTATGCATGGCGCTGCGTGATCGACTCAGCGAGTGGCTCGATCTTCGGCGTAATAGCGTACTTCACATGTGGCTCAACCTTCTCGTTGAACCTTCTCGCTTCACTGAGTACATCCCCGTGCATTTCCTCTCACGCATTCAGAAAAATAGCTTCAATTCAGGGAGTCTGAATAAAATCCCGAGACTCCTACGCCGTACCTAGTTATTCAAGAAACTTCAGATTTGCAATGCAATCGAGTTCGCTTGG
This sequence comes from Notodromas monacha, assembly GCA_905338405.1. Taxonomy (NCBI): domain Eukaryota; kingdom Metazoa; phylum Arthropoda; class Ostracoda; order Podocopida; family Cyprididae; genus Notodromas; species Notodromas monacha. The sequence goes on along the minus strand of CAJPEX010000025.1, from coordinate 190,773 downwards.
TAGATGCGGCCAAGATGTCGATGCTCCGGGGATGTTCTATAAGTTTCGAAGCTCATACATTCACTGTCACTGCATGGAGATGGTTCCAATTTCTTCGCATGTAATGCATATATACAGCATAATATTCTTCTTTGAAAAAGAAAAACTATATTTTCCCGACCACGTTAGAAGAAAGAGAAGTGCATCATCCGCCTGTGACGTGGAACAAATGGATTGGATTTGGCATTTAAAAATGTATAAAGATGGACTCTCTACAACGAAATTCAAGGAAAAAGAAAAGCTTCATAGTAGTGACAATTTCTTCGTAGAGAAACCCTATAACAGTTCTCTATAACGGAATCACAACAAATCTCACCGGATTATCTCCCCCTATAACAGGGAGAGAGAAGTGAGACCAAAAAATAATTTCGCTATGCGACTGTACACAGAAAATCGTTGTAGACAATAAAGATGTTGTAATGTTTAGAGAGTCCCCCTGTACATTAGAAGGAAGTAGAAAGAATATTCATCTACTTTGACTCGTTCTCGAATGACGAGAACGTGAATTATAATTATTTTTTGTTATTACAGTACAAGAACTCCCCTTTCACTTTAAAAACTTGTGGACCGTCCCTCGCATTTTGCTGTACAAAACTGTGATCATTTCGCTGCATAATTCGCGGGATTTTCCTTCATATGTCAGCATACGCGGAGAAATAACCAGGTGGTGGTCTTAAGCATCGCTTCAGCTTTCATTCCCGATAATCACAACACTGCGGTCGAATAAATCTTCCGCGCGATGAACTCTGCTCAACAATGGGAGGAAAGATAAAAGGGTTCCCATTATGTCCATTCAGTACCTCTTTTAATAAATCCTCAGCTTGCACTGTCATTTATTTGCCCGAGAAGAGATCGATTCCCCTTCTCGTGGAAGAACGAGCTTCAACAACCTGTGTCCAAATTGTGATCAGGAGCGTTCAATGAGTTTATCCGTTAGCATGTGACGTTCATCAATTCATTGCTCGAACGAGCACAAAACATTCAATGCGACATTCCTTTCCAATTGGAATGAGTTGAATTCATCACCATTTTCTATTTGGAAACGAGAGCATTGAGTACCGTTTTCACTCGATTGTATGCCACTCTTCCTTTGCTGAGAATGCTGCTTGAAAACGCTGATGCGTCCTATCCATACTCGACGATTTCGTGTACAGTACAGTATAATTCGCTGTAGAGACTGCAAAGACTAAAATAATGTAACATATGCCCGTGATAATGTCTCCGAATAACGCTGACATATTTATCGGATGTATCGGGTGTAACATACGCATCCTTGACGCTTAAAAGTTATACCATTTCATTTAAAGACTGCTGTATTTTTTATTCATGTCGAGGTACGTCAAAGTTTGAATGCCTCAATGTTTGAATCGCTGCTGGAGAGCTCACAGACAGAATTTAATTACAGTATGATGATTTAATGACTCGTTTAGGCCGCGTGTGTCTACAGGAATGTAGGACCTACCCACAGTTTGAGCAGCAAGAAACGTGGGCATATTTTTCGCATATTGGGAAAATGCGGTCTACACACGAACAAAACGGGAATTAAAAAAAAACTAACATCACCTCCAGTATTACGGGAGGCTTTGGTACGGCCTATAAGAAATAATCTCCCGTTTTTGCCGTGCCCAAGTTTCCAGGAAATTTTCTGGGGAAAAATCGATTCCGGCCGACAATAGCGTGAATGAACTACTACAGTATATTTATTTGTGCATGGTCTGAATTTTTGTTGGTGCAAACGACAAACTTTTTTGGGCCCACGCTGCTCTCACGCGGTCGCAAAAATTTATTGTACAGTACTATATATACATTCTCATGTACTGTATAACCGAGTATCACGCGCCCCTTTGGATAAGATGCCCATCCTGTTTTTTTAAGGAAAAGATCGAGATAATTTCTTATAAATCCCTTCGTAATTTTTCCTTGGACGTAAGATGTACCCGCATTCTTTCTTTTTGATTTTTGTAGGAAAAAGTGCTCGGGGTGCGTAAGTAGATACGGTTTATTGCGATCGAGACAGTTGCTGTTGTGGTGTCATCCGAAGGCGCGTCGCCTTAATTTATTTTTTCTGTCGCGGAGTGCACCTGAATTATCAAATAATCTCACTGCTTAGCGGCTGGTAATCAGAGCACTAATCAGCTTGCATTCAAGAAGAGCTCTCGGCATCTACGGATCTCAAACGCCTCCTCAGGTACCCACAAAAAATGAAGGAAAAAAAACTGGTAGAAGTTTCTCATCCCATGGATATGCTTCCCAAGATACAAGTGGATGCATGCATGGCGAAGTCAAGGTCTGCTATCAACATCGACGCGGAGGCACAAGTATCTCTCGAGACGTTTCAGGATTGATCTGGTCGCGCAGCGGAGGTTAATGCCCACACAAGACTCCGTCTGTCGGTTCCCAGGAATTCCTGGCCCAGGTGAAATCCAACACTGTCTTTTGCTTTAAGTAGTCACCACCAGAGGGTTAACTTACAAAGCGAAGCGTCAGTCGAGAAGTTCGAACAGGGATGTCGTCATAAAAATGTTGCGCGGCGATCTGAAATAAGCGCTGTTGGAAACTACAGTACATAATTAATGCGGTCCTAGAATATCAACCACGTGAACAAGAAAACAAAGCGGTGATTGAAAATCTCGGATGAAAGTTTGACCTTCGTTCGGCGTCTTTTCTCAATTATAAAAGATTTGATGTGTACATCAAAATGTGGATTTAATCGTATCTGAATTCGTTGCCAATAAAAAAAACAATGAGCATGAATAATTAGGTAGAATCTCTTCCTCGTGTATAAAGTCCTCAAGAAGTCTTGCCTCTTCCATTCAATCTTCTCGCTGCATTTAATCGTAAAGAATACAGTGATTAGATTATTGGGGACGGTTTCCCGAATTGTTCAGTAGACGAATGACGAGATCATACTTTTTGTTATATCATGCTGGATACGGGTTTCCATCAGAACTTGTCGATTAAGTAATAGGTCGCTCTACATCTCTCATTCTGAAACAGCTTGCCATGTTCAAGTTGTTTGCATGCCTGATGGAACCCTTCCAGGTTTATTCAACCCCGGCAATTCATGCACGAAGTCAGCCACTCTCCCACTCTCCCAAAACGAACTATTTTCCTGGAACTCTTATTTGAAGTGCAGTGTCGTGCTCAATGCACGCGTCGATTTGTTTGATATGCATCTGTTGAAATATTCATCAAAGCGATGCCCGGGAGTGTGCATAACGTGTTAAGCTCCCTGCGTGAAACCCTTTTCCCTGTCGAGCCCAGCAAACTGAATAATTCATCCCAGACAAACATTTCAGGGAAAGGCGCTGCGCGGAGAAGCATTCGAAGGTCAATATCGAGGTCTCATCTCCAACCTACCAAATTCAGAAAAATAAGTGTGAACCAAAAGGCAATGCGGTGTACAGATGAGCCATGCGGGTAATAACGTTAGCGGCAACAACAATAAAAAGTAAAGTATCTCTCGCGTGAATCGATCGATCTTCACGAGAACGTTCAAATTATAGCTCATTTAAATTTTGATTGCGCAATTCCAAGGAGTTTATCCCAAAGGAAAACAAATCGATTCTTCTCTGAAAGTAGAAGGTATTGGGATCGTGAGCATATAACTCATTGGCGATTTGCGCCATGAACGAGCTGAAAACCTGGAATGGTTGATGCTCTGTTGATGAACATTTTCAATGCATCTGCTGGTATTTCATGGCCGATTAAAGCATACTCAAATCGTGTCTCGATGCTCAAACACAATGAATAATTCATGTCTGGAACTTCAAGATGCAGTACTGTATCGTGCAATACTCTCGATTTAAATAACGGATTAGACTTTTCTGTAGCTTTTGGATGGGTGGATTATAGTAGAGGGCTTGAATTCGTTTGTAGGTTGTACCATATATTCACATTCAAAACAGGCTGTGTTCCCATATCTCATCTAGGTACCTGGCCAAGTACCACCTACGCAGGGTCTTCTACTCTTCTCTGGCTTCGATTAAACTTTGAACCTTTTCAAAGCCATTTTCTGAAGTTTCATCCAGTATGTATCAGAGTATTTCGTTATTATTTCATAATGAACCTCATCATAAAGCTTTATTTTTAAATCGTCATTCCGTCGCCAAATCAATCCTCACGGGTACCTTTAATTTATTCATTGACTTATTTGAAGTTTAATATGTTCAAAACCTTGACCTAGCAACCTTCCGTTTTTCATGGACGTATTCCATGAGCTTTCCCGTGCTTCAAGAAATACCTATATATGAGAGCTTCCCTCGGCTGGGAAGCTCTCACAGCATGATGCATTGTGACTTTAAAAGTTGTTTCACAGCATTGAGAATGGTTTTTGTCACGAATCGAATGTTGATTACGTCGACCTGGAATCTAGAAGATTGTGAGGAGCGAAATTGAAGTGTCATGAATACATGACTCCTTGATACAGGAGTAAAATAATGCAGTCAGGAGCATTCATCGATATGTATATTTTTAGCAATACATTTTTTGCCATTATTTTCAAAGAAAGGTGTTAAAATGTTTCAAGGATTATGGTTTCATGAGTGGAATCTTCTGAAGTTTGAGAGATTTCGGGTGGAAACTCTTGAAAATACTGTAGCAGCAAAATATTTTAATTTCGTTGACAAGTTTAATTTAAATTTTATATAATCGAAGAGAAGTGTGTGGGAACACGTTGTTTACGCAATGCACGCCCATCAGGAGGACAAACAATAAGCAATATTCGGACTTCGTGCGTCTCATAGACATTTTATTAAGGAGGTTGGTGGGTTTTTATACTGTTACCTGGGGCGGTGAGTCACGGCGCTCATGATCAAACCCAAGGGCTCGGTCCCGGCGCAGTTCTGTAAACCCGAACGGATATTTGGAACCACAGTTCGTGTTCCTAATAAGGAGACGTCTGCTGATGAGGCCTGGTTATGATGGACCCGCCTGTCATTCGCAATCTTCCTTGTTAGCGGGTCCAACTCAGATGAACGTGGAAGGGGAACCACGTTCAAGGGGAAGTACAGCACAACCGGGCGTGGGTGGGAACATATACGATCACCAACGGGAGGAAAAATTTCTCCGACAGCTTCCTGTTCCGACCTTTCGACGGCCACTCGCCCACTCGTTCATCATTCCAGCACCAACATATTTTGATTCAATTTAGCTCCGGCAAAGACAAGGACATTCGCGAAAGGGGATATGTTTCTATCGTTACATCGTAACTCAACTGCTGTCGATTGGACAGAGGTTATAAGTTCTTCTGCAGATGAACTCACTCAGAAAATCATATCGAAACAGCATGGAAACGAGGGGAGCTGGAATGCATAACATACTCGTATTCTCACGGGCAAACCACTCTTTGATTAACATGCAAGGAATCCTACCACTGCATGTGAAAGAGGACAAATTTGTTTCTTGGGATCCATGCACATGGGGCGAACAATCATTTTGGCCTTTTATTTTACGCAGACACGTGCAGGGAACTACTTTTCGGAAAAAATTTCCCACATTTCTTCTAAAAGAACATACCTGAAGCCTCGGTCATTTTTTTAATTTAAAAAAGGCAGGAATTTTTTCCATAACTTCTGATTTAAAGAATCTATCTTCTTTAAAACGGCCGGATGAAAGTAATATCGTGCATTAATGTCATAATTTTCCAGGCGAAAAGGCAGATTATTTTCAACACTCAGTACAAAGATTTTTCTCATCATATTCTGCTGGTGATTTGTTCATTTATTGAAACAGAGCATGTCTGTCATATATCACGGATTTCATAAAACGTAGCATGCGTATCTTTAGAAGGTTCACATTCCTCAAGTACTGAAAACATTTTCAAAGACCTATCTTCAGGATAGATCCAGTCCTTGTTCCTTTTTTGTGTGGGCATGGTTTGCTGCTTTGAGGCAAAAGAAGCAAATGAGTAATTCAGACGGCAAACAGGACAATACAAATCGACGGATATCATTTAGAATTCTAAGAACAATGCCCGTATTGTATTGTAAAGAAAATTACATGTCCTCTTCATAGAACTTCAAGCATAATTTCCATCATCCTCGGCTAACATTCCTGGAGGCATCCATAGTTATGACCTTGAAATTATTAGACGACAGAAATACATTTTATTTGGATTAGATCGGATAATTGTAGCTCGAAAAAATAATTTCGATAATTTTGAACTCAGTTTTCAACCTCCCGAAGATATCAACTTCGTGATAACTTCTGAGGCTTCAGCGCTGCTCACAACTCCTATAAGCGCAATTTTGATTGAAAGGCTTAGCAGTTCACTTTCCCTTCATATTCAATTCAACTTACCATATTTTAAAATTCATAACTTCTCTAACCCCCTCCTCAGTTGGTTTTTTTTTAAATTTATGAGCTTCGGAGTCTACGTTCAACACTCAACACCCTTACTTATTTCATGGACAGTTAAGCAGCATGCCACCTGGCTCGTGGCCGCGCGTACCGGTCGAAAACCCGTGTCTCATGAGGTCTTCTCATCACTAAGCTACTTGGCATTCCGGAAGGATCGACCAAGCAGTATGGTTTTGAGACTTGTCCAGGGCTTCTCTCTTCCGGTTACCTCTGCTTCCGGATGCGACCCTACGCGGACGTGCAACTTCAAGGGTAATTCCGAGCCCACGCGACTGAGCTCAGGCGCTAAAAATATTTACTCCGTTTCGCTCATCGCCCAGGTTTGAAGGACGACTGTGTATCACGCACAGCAGGGAAGCGCTGAATGATCCGCGTAGACGACGTGCGCACAGCGCTTCGTCTGCATAATACCGACTTCCTTCCCACCCGCTGAACGAAGCGACGGAAGGGTAATCAGTCTTTCAGGCCGCGATCGAGTGTCAGGTAATTTTCGAGGCAAGAAAAATCCTGGCATCGTTCTGAAACCTGCATGAGTCTATTAGTTAAACCCGACGACAAGGTTCCCTCGGTGGCTTCCATAAGTGGGCGAAGTCCCAAAAGAGCAAAATTAACAACCCAACTTGAATGATCATTTTTGAAACAATCTGCTTGGATACTGCTTCTTTCGATGAGTGTGCTCTTATGCTCGGGCGATATTGAATCCTCTCCGGTCCTCTCAGAGTTAGATTGCATGCGAAGTGGAACATTTCTCATTAAAAATATCGTGTCTGTATAGCCTACTCAAAGTCATTATACCAACATTCTGAAGATTCACGCACTAGCACCAAAATTCGTCGATTGAAGTTCACAAACCGCTTGTTACGACCTAACACTAGAGGTAATTTATTTATTTATTTAGGAAACTTTGCCAGATTGAAGTCTTTAACATGTTGAATAGTACGGTGAATAACCTCGCGTGTCACTGGCATTGTAAGTGCGGGTTTTTGTCGCATATGAAGCAAGAAGTTACCAACTATTGCAGCACTTTCTGCAGACCATCTGAGGCATGGGATACTGTATTGTATTTATTGATTCCCCTCAATCAACACAAGCTCCGTCATGCTTCATTTCATCAATGATCGTTCAGCGATACAGTACTTAAAAAAAACGCTATAATCCCTCGAAGAAGAATTTTCAACAGACCGAACACTTCTGACGATGGTTCAAGTACTGTGTATGGCAGTCGCTGAAAGAATCTGCGGTATATGTAGTCTGAAAGAAGGGGCATTTTCAACCAGGATTGCAATGTTCTTGAATCTCGATGAGAAAGTATGAAAAGATCGTTCCGATGACAAACGGCATCCTTTTGCGTGAAAGTTGAACCGCCTCAAAAATATATTAATTTTTTCATACTGAGTTTATCACAATAAATAACGAACAAGCAAGATGGCCGAGGGGCGACGAAGCAGTCAGCAATCCGCATCAAAGGAAAGTACAGCATCTTCGCTAAACTCCCATTCATCACGAATATTTCCTAAAATATAAGAAAATTTCTTTTCTGTAAAAAGTAGCTTAAAATCTCGAGGTTTGTCGTTTATTGTATGGCCTCTCCGCTTTTTTGGCAAAATTCATCATTGCTCATATCTGTCTCAGTACAGTATAGCGGTACAAAAAAAACTCGTCCAAGACCCGTTTCCAAAAAAAAAAAAAACTTTGCCATCATATGTGACCAAACGTCCGCAGATAACAATGGTGTGATTAACTTTAAAAATGGTGGGAAGGGTTGATCTTTTTACATGTATATTCCTCTAAAACCCCGTACAGAATTCTTATGAGGGGTGAGCAGAAAAAAATTCAGGGTTTAAAAACCACAAGGAAAATAAACATAAGATGAGGTGCAGCACGTAGAAGAATAGTTGGCATTTGGAAGAGGTCCTCTTTGCAGAAAGTGCACAAAAATATTCATTCTTCTCACAATTGAGAACCACAAATGGAAATTATTTGGTAGTACGCAGGCAGAATCTTCTTTTTTTCACAACAGCCTTCCCAGCTTGACAGATGAAGTGCAAGAAAACGAAGCTACAATGAAATTTCCTTTCAAATTGCAACAATAAAAACAATGCAACCTTTTTAAGAAGACATCTGATTTTTTTTTACATTGCTGTTAATCACGGGTTTGTTCATTACGAAGGACACATCGGAGTAAAATGTCTCGCTTCCAATGAGGAATCCAGCATCCCGGAAATGTAAACAATAATAATTAACCATAATTTTTATCATAGTTAACATTTCACAACTTTCGTTGATTCTGAAGCTGTGTTGATCAGGGCGTTTTTCCGGTTTATGTTTTCTTGAATCTTCAGCACTCTTCCACTCGCACCTTATCTATCAAGTCGTGACCTTTTACGGTGTGGCTCTGCATTCCACGGGACTGATCGAGCCCGCGAGGATAAAAAATGAGCTGGTTTTTCCTTCGAATTACGAGGGTCAGACGAAAAATCCTCTTGAAACGTACACATGAATGATTGAAGAGAGCAAAAATTGTTTCTTGGAATTTTCTTACACCTCAACTTATAGCCGTTTTCGACGCTTGCTTGCTCTTCACCAGGAACTGCGTTGTTTTGGCTGAATATTTGAATGCTGAACTGAACCCGGAAGGAAGTCTCGTCAGTGATCAGTAATTGTGCTGGAGCCTTTTTATAAATTAACTTCTTTGTTTAAGCCCCTTATCGGGCCTCTCCAATGTCTTCCTCATATTTTTTCGATGTATAAGACATTAAAACTCTCCATGTTCGTGGTTTTTGGCCTGAGTTACAGATGAAATATTTATTGACTTTCCTTTGTGATAAGTTAACTAGTTTATATCATCAATTTCAATATTTTCCCTACCGTTAAATTTTTGGGAGTCGTAGATTTGAAGTTGTTATGGGCCGAAACTGTTCTCTATGCAGCAATTTTGATCGATTTGTAGATCCTGAATGACCTCCTGAATGGAAAAGAAAGTTAGCTGAAGTCAGCAGATGAGCAGAGACAACTTGGAAGGATGGAAAAATTCAGCTTAAATTACGATCAACATCTGCAGATTACGCATGATGATGTAAACTTCAAATACAAAATTGTCTCATCGTGGAGTTGGAATAATATGATGAATGAATGCTGCCCAGTGTAGCAATATAAAAGGCAAAGCATATAACAAAGGCCGAGTCATGAAAAACAACCTTTAAATTAAATATCTTGCCCAATGTGACATGCATTATCTTTGAAATAAGATTTTAAAAATTGTAGCCATTCTTAGGACATCGTATAAAGATGTCGGATACCACAAGTGCTTTGTAAAGGTCGACATAATTGTGTTAGTGTTATCTTGCTGAGGACCATGCTGCATGACAGTAAATAAAAAAGTCTGTCTAACCTTCTTCGAAACAGGTATCAAGTTTTAAATACATTTTATTTTAAATACTCGGAAGAAAAACCAGTGATGAAAACATTTACAGAAACTTCCGGGGGCCAAATTATCGCCAACATGGCAGGTTAATCGCGTGTATAAAATTCATGTTCTCACATAGTCGAGCCTTAAGACATCTGAAGAGCACTAAATAGTTGAAAGCTAATGTAGCCCAAGAGGATGAAAGAAGACTTTCTTCGCAATTAAACGATAGAGACCAACACATTCTTCATAAGGGTAATGTTGAAGAAAAGCAGCTGTTTCAGATGGTTTTATGAAAGGCCGAAAATTCATTCCCGGGAGAATGTTGCTGCAGAAATATTTGTAGAATGTCCAAACCGCGGGTATACCGGCTGCATCATTCTTGAGGGTTTTGAGCGTATTTTCCAACAAGCCCTCGCGTCTTCCCGTCATTTAAGGATACCTGCATGAGCTGGAGCGCAGATCAACTGTATCTGGGCGAGATCGACTCCGGGAATCCAGGGAGTCGTCAAGGGCAAGCAACGCGTTCTTGCGGACTATCGCACCTTAATTACCTCAGTGGCAGTGTGCTAAGGCGGAGGTGCGGTAATGAACTGCCCCGAGAGTCGTCCAACACCCAACAAACGAAGAGCTGAAAGAAGCGGGGAGGACAATACTTCCCCGCTGCTTGCTGCGTTCGCGACGAGACTATGGAAACATTCCTGAAGGATTGGTTTCATGTCTGGCGCGTTTATACGAGCTGCGGTGCCCCGGCATTCTTCATTGAAACAGCATCCCAGAAGGCTCATAACTAAACACACCCTTTCCTCCTCGCGTTTTTCTTCTTTCCCCTCGATTAGTCTTCTGCGGAAATTTATGGCGGCGAGTGCGCGTAAAGTTTTTCGTGCCAGAAAGTACTGTGAAACTGCTTCGTTCCAGTAATCGTCTGGACCGAATACCTGCAACAAGGTACGACGGGCAAGAAACAGCTTCGCTGTCCGAAGAAGAGATAGAGAGAACTTGTTTGTAATGAAACTAGTACCGAGCAGCCACAGTACAAGCTGTTCGTTCGCGTATTTGCTGACGACTCGCGATTTCTCCGAGTCAGAAATTAACCGCCACCAGCCAAAGAAAATTGGACCCGTGAATTGCCTGGGATTGCCCTCGGTACTCCTGACCGTGCTAGTTATGAGAGTGTAGTGCTCATGCGTACTCGTCCGCGAAAAGCGAACGCAATCATAGGGGAGAGCGGTCCGCAGCGATCAATAACGAGTCGATGATGATGATGATGATCATGATTACCTGCTAGATGCCATTAAAAATGTAAAATTCCTCTTCTCGCGTGTCCATGGAGCGCGTTATCGATCCTTGAGAAGAAGAATAACAACACACGAGCGACTCACACGTGGCTCGATTGCTTTACACTTTTGATCGCCAGGAAAAATACAGGCAGAACTCTGTGATTTAAGAGCTCAGGCTTATATGAATCGGAAGGGTTGCACGATTTTCAGCTTATCTTTTGCGGACGAGATACATCGTCAAAGCGTCGTTGTAGTTAAACACAACCCTCTTTAAAGTAATTACACGTTTTTTTTTTCAAATCTCCTTAAATACGTCGTGCGGAATGTGTAAGAGGTATAAAAAGGTTGCCAATCCATAAAGTAGTTCTTTTATTTCCTCGTTTACCTCAGATATATGATGAACGATAGTGGATATATTTCTGTGAATACATTCACTCGTAAGCGCAAAACATTTGTCGAGTACCTCTCGGTTGCTGAATTTCTTCTGGAAAATATTTATAGATCCGTCATTAAGGAGTTCGATTTCCTTCTGGAGCAAGAAAAATAGTGGAGGATGAATCTATGCGTTCGGTAGCGGAACAAGTTTTACCTCAGTTACAATAATACAAAGATCTTCTTGCTTAGGAAATCCTATTCGTGGGATTGAGAAATCGGAGGCTATTCCTGACATGAGAGCATCAGCTTTGTCGAGTCGCCCAGGCTAGATTGCTTCCTGAAAGTATTCATGGATAAAATGGATTACAATCGAAGGATGTGTATCCACATTTTCCCGTCTTTTTTGCGGACGCAAAAGATCAAGAAAGTTATATATCTTTAATCGGCACTAAAAGTGTGTCGTCTCGTGTCGGGAAGTCTGCGCACGCACGTTGGTGTTCGTTGACGAACTTTTTTTTTTTCTACTCGGGAAGGAAATTAGTGGAAACCGCAGATTATTGGGGGACAGGAAGGAATTTTGCCAATTTTTAAACGGTATTTTTTGAAGATATTTTAATCGGCCATTTTTTATATTCAGGCTTGGAGTTTCAAGGTTGCTAAATCTGAAGTATTCACGGAATGCTCCAGAGGAGAAAAACACGCAGCTGAAATTCACAGAGGTAAATCAATTTGAATGCACGCGATGAGCTAAAATATAAACAGATGAAAAAAGTAAAATCCCTGAATGGTTTGAGTCCTTTAAAGTTTAAACTACCATTATAAAAAAAAACAAATTTCAGGTTCATGAGGTCTGTTCTTGTATTGACATGACCGCCGAGGCCATTTGAAGAAATTAACCCTGAACTTGTCTCTGTTATTAATGGTGCCGTATTTTTATGGATCATACATTACATTTTTCGGCCGAGAGGCTCAGGATAGGAATTTAAAATTATTATGCACAAGTCTTCGTTTTTCAAGATAGATCGTGAGCGATTAACCAAAAGCTTATGAAATTAAGTAAATAATCCAGCTGATGGCGGAGGATTAAGTAATTAAGCTACTATTTTTATAGGAAAATTAATTCCGTTTTGTGCTTCTCTTGTAGATAGACGTAACGAATTGGAAAGATTTTCCTTTGAACAAAGTCTGAACAAGCTTTTTAAGAAAAACACAGCATGATTTCATCCCTTTCGACTCTTTTTGTAGGACTGAGATGGTCATATACCGATGAAGCTAAACCATATAAGTGGCTTTATTCGAAAAGGAAATTAAATGTGGGGGCTCCTACTTGGAAACCGAGCTTTAGCTGCTGATCAACTTTTATCTAGCTTTTTATCTAGCCCACCCTTCCGGGATGAGCTTATTTGATGGTTTCAAGTACAGTACTGTATTTAGATTTCCTCAATGTACAGTATAAAGCAATGATAATTAATTCCCGAAATGACTGCTCAAACTTCAAGCGTGTGTTTCCATGTTTCCGAGAATGAGCGCTTCATTCATTGATCTTTTACGTCTGAGACTGATCTGCACATCCAGTTGGAACTTTGATCGCCAAAGTTAGCTTCATGTACAGTATTACTTTATTGATGTGGATCAAATTTTTACTCTTACATTCGACTGAATTGCATGCGTGGATTTTGGTTGAAGATGTGATGGATACCAAAACCACACGCAACACAGGTGATGCATCACGCATGATCTCAATGAGAAGTCATCAATTTATACACTTTCAGCGAAGACTTTTATAATAGGATGCACACGAAAACATATCTATCCGCCAGCTATACAGCAAAAAGTCGACGTACGCTTCATGCGCAATACCACATGTATTTGCGGCATCCGCAAAAGACTGTACGCGACAATTTCTGGCTTGAGATTTCGTGACCTATACACCGGACTTGCTCGTCAAACTTTGACACGAACAACGTCCCTTCCTCGAAGAAAATAGTCTTGAAAAGTAAACGTTCGAATTCCATGAATTCGCCTGTAGTATAATGTATTGTGAAGGCAGGGGGCCCCGAGTGGTGAAGGAATAGCTCATGATCAAAGAGCGGAAACGCGAGTGAAATGAGGGCCGGTCCCGGTCGGAAATTTCGTTTTCTGCAAGACACCCGCCGCGACTGACAATGACCAATGAACCGTGGCCGACGTGTCATGCAACTTTCGACTCCAACGCATCTCACACGGCGTTTTCTTGTCGCGTGATGACACTGATCCGGTGTGGGATACAGCGAGCAAGTCTGCGTGTCATAGCCGTGAAGTTTTCCGCGGCGAATCGGGCGCGACTTCGCGTTTTTTGTTTTGTTTCGTTTTCATTTTTTGTTTTTGATTTTCATACTTTTCCTTTCGCGCTGACGAATTAAATTGACTTTTTATTTTTCGAGAAGTTTCCTCATTTCTTTTGCAGCACGCTTTTCGATCTTTCTTCGCAGAGAAAAGAAAAAAAACAATATTCAAATCCTGCCTTCCGATTCCATCTCCTTTTTTTATCGTGGTCCGTTTAAGCGGATTCTTTCGCCGAATATTTTGACAAGTGATTTATAAGTTTGCAATGAAATAGCTTAATTTTATTCCTTTTCTCCGATCCGTGAAATTTCCCGCTATTATATTCGAAAAATGCAGCGTGTCGTCCAGCGAATAATCAAAAACCTTGAATTCGGGGATGAAATACGGTGCTGGATCTTTGATTTCAGTATTTGGGCTTTGATTAAATGTGCCAGAATTTCAAAGCTGTAGAAGGAAACATAACAAATCATGTATTGATTTTAAATGTTTTCAACATTTGCGTATTAGGGTACAACTTGTGATTATTTTGGCCGGAGGTTCTGAACCATTTTAGCTTCGAATCAATTTTCGTGGTGATGGCTCGGGAATTGTATCCTTCGGAGTGGTTCACCTCTAGCTGGCTAAGGACGAGGTTGGCCTCGTTGATTTTTCCTGGGGCCCTGCATCTCTTGCCAATTTATTTTATTTTTCTAAGAAAATTGAAAATATCTTATATATTTTTATTTTCCTTTCATTTCATCCTATTTTCTTTGCATTTACTCCGTTGCAAGCAGCAAGGAATCGATGCTCTGCGGGAGCACAGATTGAGAACCGTTTCTGGGCTAATGCATTTCAGCATTCGTGAAAATGTCGGAAATGTGACTTCCGGTGTTTGCTGACTATTGAAAAGATCTTACAGCAATTCTTGTTCTCATCGTCAATGCTCTGTTATATTTTATTAGTGGATTTAAGACGACGCCAAGTCAGTTGAATAGAATCATTAGCAGTCTTGTATCAAACGAACAAAGTTCCGAGAGGCTTCAGCGTTCGTTTATTCGTTGATCATCTGGTCCAGTAAGTTTTTACGAGACCCTTCCGTATTTCTCGCAGCGATTATCCGAAGTGGCGATGGGAAAGTGCGGCGCCTGATCATTGACCACGTCTAATGATGAGAATGCCCAAATGAGCGGATCATGCAACCAGATACGTCGTTCGAAAAAAATATATAAAAAAGATTCCTCAGAAAGTAAACGTGTACGCCAACAGAACTAGAGAAAAGGAGAGCGATTCAAATCGCATGGTCGTCGAACGCTCCACAAATTTGGCAAATCGACCGTTGGAGAAATACAGTTCGTCCCATTTTTGTGGAGGAGAAATCAGGCCAGTAGAACGATTCCATCGGGCCCATCGATTCTTCCGGAGAGATGGATGAGGGAAACTTGGAAAAAAGCCCCGAAATTCGAAATCCCCCGAGAAAAAGGAAATCGACGGAACATCGTGGGACGGCACGGAAAGTGTCGTGCGCATGGGCATGGATTCGTTTTACAAGTAAATTAAATTGACAAACATAGCCTTTAGCTTTTGTTTGCACAATAAGTCGCTCACGTGCACTTCGAGTCCCGTAGGCGTTTTCCCACGAATGAACATGAATTGCCTCGTCGGAAAAGATTGCGTTCCAACTGATTTTGGCGTAGCCAACGACAAGTCCTATGTGCGCACTTCTACTGCTTGCAAATCCCTAATGGACAGTTGGGAAATGCCCGAATATTATGCAGTTAAATAAGTACTTTATCCAGTGAAGTTATCTTAAAAATAAAAATTCGCGGTACCTCTTTAAACCGATAGCGTCTTTAATTCAATTGGGCTTCAAAAGTTCGCGTGAAATGATCATTCTCGAACAATTATAATTGTGGAATTGAAATGAAGTTTCAAATTTTACTTAACAGAGGTTTACAACGACAGCTGCGTCTTCCATTTCATGAAAAAAGCATAATATTCTTCAGCAGCACTTTCATTGCGAATGAAGCAAGCGAATCGAATGACAAGATTGTATTAATACAATCAAGATACTTCTTAATCGTCCTTAAAACGCTGCAGTGTTTTTTTAAGGAATTCAAGAACAGTGACAGAGAAAATAGGGCAGAAAAAGGAGTTCTTCATTAATAGCACGAATATTTTTCAGAATCATCTATACTCCTCTGATTCAGAAAAAAAATTGGTGAGAGTGCATGCAAAAGTCGGAGGGGAAATTTCATTTGATTTTGAAGATAAAAAAAATTAAAATTTTGAAAATGCATGCTTAAACGATAGAGAACATAGTGCTGAAAAGTGTCGTTCTCTTTCATGCAGATATGGCTCAGAATTAGTCATATTGACAGACTGCTCTGATTCAGATAAAACTGAATGAGTGAGTAGTCTTGCATTCGTTAAAATTCACTCTTGAATAAGAAAATATCAACGCACATCTTTTACTCAGTAAATCTGAAGAATATGGCCGGAAAGCGGGGTTTCCGTTTTTTTTCCAGCATGTTTCCGATGTGTCGACTCGATGCTTTTCCAGTTACTCAGCGAAAAACCAAAAAATTGGAACTTATTTAATTATTTCGTTTTAAAGGAAGCAAAAAGAGAGTTCTTGCTGAGATAACTCTTCGTGACGTTGCGTAAGTGAAGAGAGGCAAGCATTTCTCGAGAAGGAGACTCCGAATAATTTTCTCGAATTATGTGCCCTCTTGAGTACCAGAACGTAATTTGTCACCCAACGGTCGGTGTCACGAGAAATCATAGATATCAAGTGCGCGAAAGCCGGGTCAGCGAAAATACAAACGTGCTGTTATCTTTTCACTCCGCCTGCGAAACCAGGGCATTAAAGATAAATATATTCTTATTCCTAAATATGCAGGGGCTCAACACTCCATGAATTCCGCGCGGGAACGCAGCTGAGAGATTACCGGGAAAATCAGAGTTCCAGACCATCATTAAAACCTCCTACCTGACATTTTGTATTTACTAATCATCACCTCGTGATCTCGTGATGCGATAAAAGCCCTCGCGTTACGAATGCGCTCTAAAACATGTAATTACTCGTAGAAGGACAAGGACTTTAAATAATATTTTCATGTTCGCGATTTTTCTGCATGGTATACAATAAAAGTTTCCTTGTAAGCTGGATTGGTGCAAATCAATAAAAGTAATGATTTTGATACCCGATTCGATTTAGAATCGTGCTTGCCCTTTCGAGGCATATTTTGAATCACCCGCGATCGAAAAAAAAACCCCGCCTTACTCCCCTTTCATAAATCAAGTCCTACCTGGAATAAATTTGAATTCTCAATCCTCGCATGGAATCATCCTATTAGTTCCTGGTTATTCTCCTCGACGGACTAGAAGAACATTTTTATGCATGCAAGATGCTTCAAAATCGTTGCATCTGGAGGTCATATCCTATCCGACTCGAAGCTGGGCCAGTATTGGCCAATATAAATGATGACTCAGGAGAGGAACATATGGTCACACTTCTACTGGATTGACTACGACATGATCGTGTGCTCAGAGATACTTAATGCATTAGTTAATGGCTCGAGTAAACGATCGTATTCTTTTTCAAATTTGAATATTGTGGTTTTTGCCCGTGGAGTTTATTTCCCCGGGTAACAAGGAAATCCTTTTAATCGATCAGCGCCCATGGTGCACGAGGAGAGATTATCGCCAGATAAACTGCCTTTTCTCACCCCCTTTTTCCCCATTGCCAGAGCGGCGGCGTGAAGCCAATGTTTTCTCACCGAAGCACTGGCAATCTCCAGTGAAGCCGCCACAGCTATTGCCGCTCGCCGTCTCTTACAGTTCTATTTTCTTCCTCGCTGGAAGAAGAAAGCGTACAAAGGTGGCCAGGAAGGTCGTGGCAGCCGTCAGACAAGAAGCAGTCAGTTCTCAGGTCGCTCGCGCAGCCTCACCAGCGAGCGCCGATCGCCGAGCACCTATTTTTTTTCCTTCCTCCGTCTTCCAGTTGGTCGTTCGCGCTGCGGAAAGAAAGACTGGAAATAAAGTTGACCGGGACATTCGCGGGTTCCTTGTCGAGGAGCAGTGAGTGTGCAGATCGGCATTGACATTTCGTCCGTGTTCCCGCTGACGATTTTTTTTTTCAAGTGGTCACGGTGAATTGCGTTCTCGTGAAAATCTCTTAGGTTTTTGTGCTGTCGTGAAGGCCGTCTTGAACACGTTGTGAGCAATGCTACCAAGAATATGGTCGAATAATATGATCGGCATTGCCTCGAGAAAACAGAAAATCGCAGGTCGAACTTGAAACACTACGAAAACCTGCTTCACAGTAGCGAAACTGCGTCTAACTAAATGCCAAAACCCTGTGAGGGAATCATTTTCTGACAACCTTTGTGAAATATTTTTTTTAAGTTTTAAAAAACCAGAACGAATATCCTCTCGATAGTCTATTCGTCCTAAGGACTGGATTTCTCTTTGTTCGGCTTCTGGTTTTGGAATATAACATAATCTTGAGGATTATACTTCGCACCACAGCTTAGCTTATACATTTCAACACTTTTCCCTGGGGCCTGAGGACAAAATCTTCGACTTTTATGACAGAGAAATCTTCCTTCGAGAAGCCGAAGAATTTTCTAGAAACTTTTCTTCTTGAAAAGATTTCAGTGACCTTCTGAAAAAATTGTGAAATCGTGGAGTGTTTTAGGAGTGAGTAAGCTGTCAGGTGGAAAATTTGAGTGTTACGAATTCGTTAATGAAGTGACGGTGAATAGTCAGTTTTCACAGTTCTGCGTCATCGATCCGTCACGTCAAAACAAAACAAAAAAACGAAAAATTCCCGATGGTTGCTCAACGTCAGACTGGAAAGAGTTGACGGTGAGTTAAACTCGCTGGAATGAAGCCCAGTCGCGTGGAGGTAAAATGAGGAAACAGTTGCCCCGGAATTGCAGGCCACTGATTACGAAGTCTGGTAATTCGATTGACAAACCACCGCCGCGTCCGCAACGTCAGGGTTCCCTTAATTGCCTCCCGCACCTCTGCGGAATTCTTTTTTACCGCAACTCTCTTGTGCCTGGCGATTCGTAACAGGGTACAGTACTCGTTTCGTTCTGGCCTCACCCATATTCCAATCATTCCGAGCCACGGGCGAGGGCTCGATTAGTTCACGACCCTTTTTGTCCACCTCGAAGAGGATAGAAGAAGACTTGCTCGAGCTTGATGAATGTACGAAGTTTCCGAATGGGAACTACAGTATTTGAAAGGACGAATAAATAGCG
Organism: Notodromas monacha; assembly: GCA_905338405.1. Classification (NCBI taxonomy): domain Eukaryota; kingdom Metazoa; phylum Arthropoda; class Ostracoda; order Podocopida; family Cyprididae; genus Notodromas; species Notodromas monacha. Next base: position 171,739 of record CAJPEX010000025.1, on the reverse strand, counting down.
GAAATTCCGCCAGAAAAATGTATGGGTCGAACACCTAGGTCTTCCTGTTCCTGAATGGGAGAGTTCATTTATTAAAACGGGATAGGTTAATTGCTCAATGCGCCGTGGAAAAAGGAAAAACCTCTGTTGCACGACGACCACTTTCTTTTATGGCGATGAAGCAAACCTAAGATCATTAATAAATGCCATTAATTTGTCCTCTTGAACGTTCAAGTGTAAACTCTCATTACGAAGAAACTCTTCAAGGATTTTTCAACAAATATTCAGCAAATCTTCTATCAATACTTTACTTGACAAGCTACTTTTTTTTAACGACATTATGTACTCAACGATTTTTATATCCTTCGCTGAGTAGCGTTGTTAAGACTTTGGTCGCTCATTGTTAAAATTACCACCAGGGATATAAACTTCCAGGAAATAATTTCCCAACTTCAAATCTGGAAAGAATTCTGACATAGTCATCAAACATGCTTCAGCCTTTTCTGAGCAGTTCCCGGGAATCAACATAGTGGGCCACCAAAAAGCAGTAGAAATAACGATATTTTGGTTATGTCTGAAATCCGTTGACTTGGAACATCTCGTGTTCAGTCGAAACGCGAGTCTTTGCCTAAACTTCTTAGCTAAGAAAAATGATCGCTGTGATTGGCAAAGCAAATAGCGAATTTCCGTCAAACTTATTTTATCTGGTTGATATATTGTTTTGAGGAAATCCCTTAATTTTTATATATTCACTGAAAAAAAAGAATGATGCTGCACATGTGACTCTCGGGATCTTCACAGAAGCCTTGAATCCGAACTTGCAGCAGTTGGTTACACATTGTGGTTTATCCTTGCGTAAAGCAGCGATTCAAGATTTTAAATTGACGAAATTCAGAAAACTTTACAGGCTTCTACATTCCCAGATGCATTTAAACTTGGCTTTGTTTGCTCATAAATCCTGATCTCGTACTTGCATTCTATTGATTAAATCTCTCAGGCTATCTCGAAGCTCCAAGTTTGAATTAAATTGCGAAGGTTATGCTGCATGCTTCCGGTGGGATTCAATAACTTTTCAACAATGCCCATAGCATGAAGCAGCCAGATGGTTCAAAGATGCTTTCCGCACGAAATTTTTCCCTTTTCATGAGTATGCGATGGGAATTTAGGAACTAACGTCAATCGGATTAAGAAAAAAAATCGCGGAAAATGTTCGATAAATCGCCCGAAAGCAACGTGGGAAAAGTTTCACCCGAAGTCTTGAGAAAAACCAATCAAAGTGGAGCCCTCCCAGTTCTGGCCGAAAGCTTACTTCGATTGAATCTCTTTTCCAGTACTTCGATTTCACGACCGTTTGAAACATTTTTTCAAATGCAATAAACCCTTTTCTACACGCCGTGATACCGTGAACAAAACCTTGAAGTGCTGCCATCTGCGGACAAGCTCGAACCCGTCTCCTATTTGTATCCAATCTGTATTTGGTCAGGCATTGCATTGAAGTTGAAATGGTTCTTCAAGCAACAAAAGCCTTGAATAGCGATCGAAATACGTAATGAACCAGTGTTTCGCGCGAAAAATGGCGTAAATTCTCATTTCACGGGGCGTTACATGGTGTTGGGGAGTTCTAAATTTATGGTTAAAATTGCTGTAAAAATGGCCCTTTTCCATCGACAGCGAAAAAAAAAACCTCCACAAAAATGGCAGAACAGGGGAAGTATTGTGAAAATCATTTTCTTCGGGCTGAAGTTATTTGCGGTTCCGAGAGAAAACTTCCTTTGCGAGGAAATAATTGATTTCCCCAGCACACGTGTACAGGAAGCTGTGTCTCAGACAAAGAAACACTTATTGTTGGAACGAATTAGGCCAGTCGTTCGCATCAATGTATAAAAATATATGACGTCGTTACTGAGCCGCCGGTCGATCCATCGGCGCATTTTTTGCACTTCCTCGGAAACTTTCCTGGAATTTATCGAGAGAAAGCGAAATCGAATGGCAGGCTTGCGTGTCTTCGCTCCTGCACCAAGTCCGGCGTCGTTAATCATCCACTGGTTCGTAGGACGAAAATAGGGCGGAATGATTGTACCTGATTTATTGGTAACCAGTAACTATGCCGTTAGGCCGTGAGAATCGAATAAAAAATTAGCATGATTAGAGTTTTCGAAACACTACGGAGCAAGACGATAGTGTGTGACCGGGAGGAGTTCCTGATGCCGTGGATCGCAACAGTTTTCCTCTGCCGATTACTTGACGTGAACTTACAAGGGTAACCTGAGATGCAATTATTTGCGCAGTCGACGGCATTGCTGAACCATCACTTCTGGCAGTTTGATATCCAAGGGGTGGTTAAAAAATAATGCCTGTTCAATAAAGTAAAGTGTACAGTAAATAATGCATGTAGTGAAGTACGAGTACTGTATTCTGAAATGAAGCTCTTATAGGATAGGTACTCGCGTCGAAATCATGAAAACCAATGCAATATAAATGACAAGATGTAAAAAAATCCATCGTTTGCTAAGGGGCTTTTCCAATTCCAACTCTGATTTGGAACTTCTTGTTCACCTCACCAATTGACATTTTTACGAAACATTTTCATTCAAGATTACCAACCTGTCAAAGTCAGAAAAATATTTTTGTTGCAAAATAATTTTTCACATCACATATATTGTCACTCGGGAAGTTTTTTATTGCTTAAAATATTTTCAAGCCCTCTGATGAGTGCCTACAAATTTATTCAACATGCTCGAACACGTGTTCGAAGTAAACCGTATTATATTATTTTATATTACAGTTTTGTGCTTTCATAACTCTGACTTTTCTCGAGATAATCAAGCGTTTAATCTGTGAAGATGAATTCTGTGTAGCCAGGAAGACAAAAGGAATAAAAAAGAAACTACAGGAACAAAACCTTTGTTGCATTCAAGCTTAATATTTTAGTAAGCATCGCAAATGCCGGGATGATCTCTCAAAAAATCGACGTACACTTTTCGGAACCCAGCGTTCGCGGTTGTGAATTGACAAGCAGTAATTGAGTTTTACCGTCCCCGGAAAAATATCCTTTACCGCCTTTTTTCTTGTTTGGACTGTCAGGTAGAACTTCAATTAGGACCCTAGCAGCTCAACAGGTTCACGACGTGATGATAAATGATTTCACCGTCAGGTACGATTTGACCAGTTCATGCTGCGCAATCTGAACACGCTACAAGTTGATGACAAGAAGCAGCAGAAATTTAGATTTTCTTAAGGAAAATAAATGTTGAATGTCGTTAAATTATCTCTGACAGAGCAAGATGTCTCAATTGTGTCCGAATGTTCAATCAGAATCAGCAACTTTATTTCCTGTCAGCCCTTCCCTATTTTCTTCCGTCGTTTTGAGACTTCGCGTCTCATGGGACTTTCTTAGGAAAAAAAACAAAACAAATACTGTAATCAGTAATCTTCCAGCCACTGATCACAAGATATTTCGCGCTTCATAATATTATTGTTGGAATTTCTGGTTCAAGTGCTCTTTCAAAAACGGATTACGGGTCATCTGCAAAAATTGATACTGTACTATACAATGGTATACACGTATTCCGGCATCTCCAAAGCTTGAATCCCGTATCGTCCTGCTCTCCCGAAACAGTCATGCTCGAAGAATTAAAAAATATTAATTCTTTATTCAGAGGATATCGTTGTCGAGAAAATTGCTGCTGCAGTTATTGGAGGTCTGCCGGGCCAGGAAAAAAAATATGTATATCCAGAAATATTAGTATTTTACAAACTGCAGTAGAGAATAGACTAATAGAGGATCATCGAGCATTATAGAACGATAGAACTACTTGCATACAGAACTTGCATCCTATAGGTCTAAAACCTTTTCTCCCCGGGATTCTTAGGTATGCAAAAGCACTTTCGATTGAGGGACTCCTCAACCTGTCCAACGTTAACAATAGAAAGAAAAGTCGATTATAATTCAGTATTAAAAGTTAGCGCCTGTAAATGAAGAAAAAATTTATATATGTCCGTAACACAAGGTGAAAGTCTCGGTAAATTTTCAGTTTTTGGAGAAAAATAATGTAGATAATTCAAGAAAATGCTAGCTCCACAGGGCTCAGTCGGGGAACGTAATTGCGATAATGGCTCCTCAAACCGAAGACGTTGAACAGCTCCCGTGAACTCTGAATAATTATTATCTTCAGGTATTCAGAAAAGAACCGTGAGCATGTCTGCATTATCAAACATTTTTTGGACGATTTATGCTGTTTTCAGACGTGCCCAAGCTCACATGGCTAAAAATTGATAGACCACTTTCAAGAATCCCGAAGGCTTGCAAATATCCTTCGAAAAATCACGCGGGGCAAGAAAAATTATGCCGCTAAATAAGTGAGGAATGAACGTTCGATATTTTGGGGAAACAAATTTTTTTTTATTTCAGACTGCATCAGATTCCGTTAGCGGCGCGGCTCAGTTCATCAACGGTGGTAGAGAAAGTGATGACGAAACTGCAGCAATTTCCCTCGCTGGCCGAATACCTTTTTTTTCAACAAAAAATTTAAAGCGTTCCTCTGGCGTAAGAGTTTGCTAATGAATGAGTCGGGCTGATCAGCAGGATCGTCTTCGAACTCAAAAGTCGTCGGTCATGAAAGGCTTGACGAGTCGTGTTCACGAAGTTGCCCTGTGACGTAGCGCAGCATGCAATGTATCTTGCATGACTAAAATTCCTGGGTGTTTCATGTTCCCTTTGTTTGTGCTACCGATAACCGGCCCTCTCCCAAAAAAATCATATTAAATTGTCAAACGACATGGCAATGACGGTTCATTCATTACAATCAAATCCAAGATCATGAAAACGAGTTGAAGGTCCAACTGTACAAAAAGCAGTGATTCTAACGATAGCAAAAAATTAATTAGACAAATTTTGTGACGAAAGACTAAGAATTCATGGGCGGATATCAGGCTGAAAACAGATCAAAAATAATAATAAAAATAATAATTGTAGATTAGATAAAAAAAATAATTCAGCCAGAATTCCAGAAAATTAAGACCATTTTTCACTCGATGAAATGCATGTAGTTGATCAAGTCAAGTACGATTCGATGTCCTGTTTCAGTCCCGGAAGTTATACAATTAAATTTCAATACTTCACCATGAAAACGCAGAGGCGAGCCACTCAAATTCGAGCCTAAACCCAAAAAAAATTGTCCTTTCATCAAATCAGTTTTCTTTGTCTTCAGGGCACACGAACTATCTACATGTGCCAGAATTCTCAAGGACTTAACAGCGGGGGAAAAATCAAAGATTCGTTCAGATCCATAACGGCATACTGTACATCGATCATCCCAGTGTGTCAAATATTTCCACAAAAAATATTGCAAAGATTCATCGAAAGCGTATCACGTGGACAAAAATTGTCAGAAATTTATGCACGCATTGAAGCTCTTTTAATTCAGCGAATTCCTTTTCGAAGCATTCTCTGGCGCGTGAGCTTTTAACGGCCAAATACACATCAAGATGATTGATTTTTTTAAATCTTTCGAATTGTTTTAGCGCGTTCAATTTTTATTTTTTCGAAAAGCAAACCTCACAGGTACAGGAATCGTCAACTTTTTGATGATCTTTGCAGTAAACTGTTTTCGAAGAAGAGGACGCTGAACCTTTCTCCATTTTTTTTCTTCAGTCGTGAAGCATTATTTTTTACTCCTTATGCATCGAAGAAAACCGTTTTCTTCAGCGAGACATTTCCTCAATCGTGATGCGGGATGTTAAGTTGAATTCTTAAGGCGATGAGCACGGTGATATCGATTATCTGCCACTCATTGCGGGCATCACGGCGCCGGGTATTTTCAGTAAATGCAGCCAGCGTTGCATTCATGTCGATTGAAATCTCTTACCCATTGGAACCCACATCCTACGATTGAAAGAAACCGACTACCTGCGAAAATCTCGCGGAGAAAAAAATCCCGCTGCTGGCAAAAATGCGAGAATAGGGAATGCAAATTTGAAATTAGAATCCACAATGAACAACTTGAATACTACGATATTTTCTAATTATGGTAGAGATTTTCTGCGAATCATGCTGGCTCGAAAACTTCATGCATGTTTCGAACGGCGAGGCGCGCAGTGCAGCTCGTCATCATAAAAAAAAATTTCTAGTCAGTTCTAATACTTGTATTAGTCGCGTTTTGGCTCGAAAGTCAACATTTTGTTGGCCTCTACTTTTTTTTTCTCGTGAATTAGGTGCACAAAATTTGGGTGCGGCCTCTTTAGCCGCGTACAGATGCAACATTCTTGCCACGGATTTTTTTTTTTTAATCCCGCACACGGCAGCATCTGAAATATGTAAACATCAGTCCAGTGGACAGAACTCCGTGGGAGGGGAACAGAAGTGTGAGCATTTCTAGGTGTCGAACGAGTCGGAATCCGCGTTCTTGTGGTATGCTTCACTGTGTCCCTGTGGCAGCGACCGTGATCCGCCGGCCTGCTGGTCGTGACCGGTCTGAGAAAAGGCTGATTGATGCCTCGCCGGTGACGAGAAGCAAGAGCCAGGCAAATTCAAATGAAGCTTTTTGTCGATTCCGGCGCGGGCAGAAACGCCCTTCTCACAGAACGTGGGTGCGCTCTGCGCCACGGGAAACGCAGCGATCTTCCGAAACTCTCTCTCTCCCCCTCTGCCTTTTTTTTTTCCTCGCTATTTTAAATCTTTCATGAGGCCCGGCCTTTCGCAAATGCTTCTATCCTCCGTAACCCAGCCAGCCAGCCGTTCGGGCTCTCTTTTAATTTTTCGATCCCATTTTGATTGATGAAGCATTGCGTGACTCCAGTCTCCGTAAGCTCAACTCCTTCGCCTCCGCGCTGCTCTTTTGTTGTCGTGGGCACTTGAAAAGTTTTTGAACAACTCTCAAACTTTCTCCAAGTGTGCCAACGATTGTTTCCTCGTCATCCCGGAATCCACGCAGTTACGCCTGTTTTTTTTTCTGCTCCATTTTTGCGCTTCATCCTGGGATTTAATTTTCCTTCGAGGTTCCACGAGAAGAGAACGAATCACAAACAAAAATTTTAGACGAAACAAAAATGGATCTGGGATTTTCATCTTTTTGTTGTTGTTGCTTACTTGAACGGACGTTCTTGGAATCTAGTTTCAATGCGGAGTACAGTATTACTGTATAAAAACTTGTTTTTTGGGTCTTTGTCGTGATTTACGTAGTAGCCCTGGGATTTTTTGTGGGCCTTACTTCTTGAGTCTATCGCAACTCCCTTCACGGTCGAACGTCAATGAATTTAACATCTGTATCTTAATATTTTGCCTTTCAATTATTTTTACAGCATTTTTAAAACGGCCACGGAGACTTTGTGAACTCTAGCACTGCTGCAGAAAATCTAGCGTAGGACATTTTGAATGGTCTGCAGATACGAAATGTAAATATATATACATGATTAGATATTTCCATTCAGAATTTCGGTCAAGCAGACGTCCTTGCGAGCTATGAAAAAAAAAACAAGAGGGTCTCTCAATGTCAGTAAAATTTTTGGAAATTTTTCTGAAAAGGCTACCTCTTTGCATTGAATATTGCGAGAAAAAAGTACAAAGCAAGTTCTGGAGTCACACGTGGCCTTCGGGCATTATACAGTTACTCCAGTTGAGATCGGTTACAATGCCGGAAGGGGAAGTTCGTTGAATGATCTGCATATTCAAAACCGAAGGGCAATCAATGCGAAAAAAGCATTGAACATTATGCAACAAATGAAAGGCAAACGAAGTCTCGAGCGCGAATATAATTACAGTATAAATCACGAACGACCTTTACTGCTGGTCTTCGTCCGGAATTTTCTCGTTGCGTCGGTTGAAATCTCTCCCACGCGATTTGCAAATTTTTCTGCGGTTATACAGTGAGCTTTAATCAAAGACGTTGTGCTGGAATTAGTTTCAGAATTTTCTTGCGGAACTCCAATTAGATCGGGTGATGTTAACGAAGCAAACCGGGGTTCGATTACCCGTGTCTTGATTTAAAGCCAACCCAAGGAAAAAAAACGGCTTGAATAACTATTGCTTGCAGTGTACATGGATTTACTTATTGCGGAAATACTTGCGAAGTTCAATACAAATAAGCTGCAGATAGCTAAAAATATTTTCTAAAATAGTAAAAATAAAAAAATGTTGACCTAGTGAGAGGTTCACAATCCCATATCATGGTCATTTTGGTAATACAGTAATTTAAAAGAACATCTGGGGAAGGCTTTGTTATTGGAGCGTTGGTAAGATCACGGCGGGTCAAAATCGAGTAATTTTCAAATTTGCGGTCAAGAACTAAAGTGCGATGTTCGACACAAGAAATACAATTCTGATTTCGAGCCGAAATATTTGAGAACTACGTTAATATTTATGTCATGACTCATGAGTAGATTCGAAGTGATCTTCCGATTCTGAAGAAATTGAACGTAAGGAAATCGTCTTATATTTGGTTATCGTCATTCTAAAGCACTAAAATTGATTCGCGCTTTATGATCTTTGGCGATTCAAAGTGTTATTCGTGTTTTATATTTTAGCGGAAAGTTAACACCTACACACCACGGAGAGTCCATAATAGGAGAGCAATATTTGAAAAATCCGTGACATCGGGCCACAGCTTCTTTAACAATTTTAGATCGAAATATACTAGTTAGAACCGAATTCTTTCCGAGAATGGCTATTCAGGAATCTCGCGTATTTGATTCCCCTTGAGCGTTGCCAAATTACGTTTGCACGCGTGTCTAGCGGGTTGTACCCCGATCGGCCCCTCATCAGTGCCAACCTGCAGGACCGGGAATATTTTTGAAAACGCTCGTCCGCGAGTTCATCGCCCAGGGATTCAATCAGCGCGCCCGTTTTGCCGGTTTCTCGGGTGATCGTAGAAATGGGCAATTACTGCGGTTTCCCGGGGTAGAACGCGGTGCTGGCCCGCACTTTCAGTCAGGTGGAACCATCCAGCAAGTTTGACCATGAAAAGCGTTAACGGCATAATCTATTGAAAGAAAAAATGAATTTCGTTTCATCCCGGCAAGTCGTTCATCAAGGTTGGCTACTTTTCGTGTAAGGCCAGTCTTATTTCCCAGCTTCCCGAAATTCGGAGATGGAAAGCGCGCTCCTGTTTCCCCGTTATTTGGAGGAACTCCGTTCATTTAAATTCGTCATCATCAAGGCTCGCTGTTCCGGAACACTCATTTGCATGCTTCCGTCTGGCTTCCTTACATTATTCTCGCTCAAGATATCTTCCCATGTTCCGATGTTCTCCAACCATCGAGCTAGCTGCTGTGTCCCATGATACTCGTATATCCGACAAGCATTTTGAGCATGCGTCATCAATTTTAAACCGCAAAATTGCCTTTTTGTGTAAATGACTGCGAAAGTACTTTCGACCAGGCGCAGACATGCTGAAATTCATTTCGGTTTAACGCAATATGCCAAAAATTCGCACGAATATGAAAACTGTAGATTTTTCACATTCAGTTCTTTAAAGGGAAATGTGAATTTTGAATGTTCTTTAAAATTCAGATTTCCCTTATTCGAGATGGAGGCTATAAAAATTGAAACGTGGGAATTTCCAGTGGTCAAGTCGGACGGTATCGGGGTTGAGGTTTTATAATTTTTCGGAAGAGAGATTTTCCCCGCGGTGAATCTGCATGGAGGGTCGAAAATGATACAAACTTGGCACATTCAAAGCTGATAGCCAAATCTGTCCAAGTAAAATGATCGTTTTTGAAAATTAGAATTTAATATGATTTGGAGCCAGAAATTCCTTGCCATTCCTCAGATTTTAGGATTTGATGCTATCAATATTACTCTATTTCCAATAACTGTACTTCATATTAGACAGGTCGGGAATTATGTTAGGTTGAGAATTTTCAACGTTATGCAGGTGCTGTGAACTTCAGGGTCGGTCGGCTGGTTTTAGGTTAGATTTAATGTTACGTTGTTTACAGCATAAGGAATTTCAAACCTATTTTTACGGGAAAGAGCATTTACCCTGGTCTAAATACTTTCACGCACTGGTCTATTGTATGAGGATTGCTGAATAAAAGTCAAGTTGGTCACTCCGTCTACGATTGATGGCTCATCATAATGGAGTTTTTCTGATCAGTCACGCACTGGATCATTTTACTGGTTCGATGTGGGATTTTCGTCAACTAAAAATGCACATTCATCGTAATCCGTCTCTATTGTTGGCCGTACTGTATTTCTGTCAAACGCGAAGCAGGCTCACAAAGGCGTGTATTCAGTGTTTCATCAACTCCCATCTATTTCAGCTTTACGGCTTCCATCAATTTATTTTCAGCATAGAATTCGTGGTCAGTTGTTTCTGGGTTACTCGAGCTTCGCGTGATCTTCAGACTAGGGACAGGACGCACGAGGGGACGAATTCCGACCTGGGTCAAATTTCAGCCTAATTGATCCTGATGCGGCGGCGGAAGCGATCGGCTGGGAACCGCTAGCTGTCTAATCCTATTCGCGTGACTCACTGCTTCTGAGCCCCGTTGCATTTGTTGCAGTATTTCCCCCCGAGATTATCCCTTATTATCGACCGTAATCTCGAGAAGACCCGCGACGCGACGGAGGGATTAAAAAAAATTCCCAATCACTATCATCATCATAATTCTGCATCCCTTTGTGACATGGACAATTGCTGCCTTCCGCAGGAAACTTCTCTCCTGGCACAACAACTCGTTTCCATGGAAAACTACATATTACTTTGCTGTCTCGAACTTGGCTTCTTCCACCTGTTGAAAGACTATCGTCCGGAAAGTCGACTAAACGAGTGATGAAAGCGACAAAGCGTGGTCTTATGGTAGCTTATACAGTATTTAGACACCGCAATAAGTCCATCAACAAAGTAACGCAAAGCATCTGTAAATGAAATGGTTATAATTTATTCCAGATCCTTTTAGAATTTCATTGAAACATTTTTATATGAATTATTATGAAATAATTATTTCGAACAAATAATTTTCTAAAGAAACCGCAAAAATGCTTTTAAAAAAAGTTTGGGAAAACGGTACCTGAAGCCATCACGAATGAAAAATCTTTCATCCGCTTGAAAAATATTGCTGACGCGTCCTAAGGTAACTCCAATTTTTTGTGAAGATGATCACTTTTTATGAGGTCTATTATAGCCGGGATTTGGTCCACTATCCGGAGAGAAAAAAAATCGTTGCAGCCCTATCCCACCCTTGCGAAATTCTGCGCGAGACGTTAATAGACACCGATCTTTTTTTATTGAAGAAAAGAAAGGACGCTTTGATTCCCATTTACTTCTTGAGTGGAAATATATAAAAAACAAGAAACCTGAGAATAAAATGACTTTGAATCTGGATCATGCTAGAATGTAACGAGTTTATTGGGCGAGCGGTGTTGAGAGTTCGTTGGGCGAGGGGTTCGGCACGTCGGAACGGAAACAATGCATTTACCTCAATCATCCACGGGTCGTTTTCTCGTCCTCCGCTCCAGCGGAAGTACTGATATATCCGTGCTTTATAGACAACGACTCAATGTTCCACTTAAGTAATCCAGCCGATGAAGTATTTGAGTTCCCCGGGCCTTCACGGGCATTGTTTTGAGATAATTTTTATTCTCTTTGATCGGGCACGTCGGGCAGGTCAAATACGGGTTGAGTCAGTGCACGGATCAGTATTCGACAGGTGACCATCTCACCACACCCATGCGACCGAGTTGGTCAAATTTTTAATTTAAAAACAGATTATCCTCCGGAGACTGCTCGTTCGGTCATTGTCTGGATTGTATTCGGGAGTTGGAGTCCCAGGAGCCATGCTATTACACTTGCTTACGAACTCGTTTCGTGAGCTGCATTTTAAACGTTTCTGGAGTAACTTTTCAATTGGGAGGGGCTGAATAAAATCCCGAATATCTAAACGTTCAACAATTATGCATGCTTAATATCCCAGTAATTTTAGAAACTGTGTGATTAGCTCCCAGAAATAGAAATTTGGGAAAACAGCCAGCCATTCAGTTCTCAATCATACGCAAGGGGATAAAGAAACACTTAGTTTTAAAGGTACTGTAATATTGATGTGAAGGTGCTGCTATTTCAGAGTATTACAGATAAACTCTCATCTCTCAACAACGATTTTCATCTGCAACGATATTCTTAGAACACCGTATTTATTCTGTGATCCCAATTTAAAAGATCTGTGCGACCATCTAAGGAATTGTTTTACTGAGAATATCGTTGTTGACGACAATTTTTGTAATTGTAGTCCAACCGTGATTAAAAAACAGCTTTACGTTGGGAGTTTCAGACGCTATGAAAGATTCCTTGGCCATTAGTTATTCTAGGATATCATTAGGAAGACTTCCGTTTCTGGAGACGCGAAGAAAAGAAAGTCGCAATTTTTCTTGGTTACGAAACAAAAATTCGCCCAAGGATTCTTCAGATTATTAACTGAAAATGTTTGCTTGTCACTCGTAAAGCCATGTCTCTCTACAGTATATCGTCATATTGTATGCAAAATGATTTCCTTTCTTATCTCCGATTGCTTAGAACACAAGTTTCAAAGTCAACGACGAAGAATGGAAACAGGTAGCAATTAATGTTTCAACCTTTTCAAACTCTTTGTAACATGTCGGGGAAAACAACTTAATCCAGTCCGAGGAGCTAATATCTTAAACGTGTCTTAAAATGAAGCTGAGAGACTGCAATGGTAGTTTTAACCTCTTAAATCAAGTTGCACTTCGAAAGAATTTTCTTCGTGGTCTCACGTCACGGAAGGTTTAGCTCGAATAGTTCCCGAAAAACGCTTTCTTCGTACGCTATAAAGGCCATTTTCAAAAACGTGAAAATCAGCAAATTTTGCTGTCATAGATTTTGATCATTTATTCTTTTATGTTTCTGACCTCGCGAAGAAAGATTAAATCCGATTCTCTCGAGGACGACGGAGCAATATGAATGCAATGCATGTCTTGATGTTCAGCACCAACTTCATCCTCTAGTTCAAGAGGGTGAACTTGAATCAATTTTTCTCCGAGTGAGCGTCTTTTTTGGCTTAAAAAATGAGAATCCGTGGTGACAGTCCCTGAATAAGCTCAAATTATGCGTTCTGTGACCAAAAATGAACGCCAGATGGTCAGTTCACTCTGACTGAAAACGCATGCATGCAGGTGGAAAGCTTTTTCCCTCGCAACCCTCTCCCACGCAACCAGAGTTCCACCTCCGTTGATCGGCTTCTTTTCTTCCTCTTCCTCTCATCTATTTTATTTATTCCTCATTTTCTTTGTTTGAAGCAGTGTGTCCACGCAGTCCTGTGAATTAAGTGTGAAAACGCTGCGGGCGAGCGTGTCGCTGTCAAAGACAGCGACCCCACGGCGTCCCCGCCAATTTACTGCCTCAACGCCTGGTTTTGTCCCATTAGAGACACCTGGAAAGCTTCTCGGAATACTGTGTATTGTTCTGCTCCAGATAACACTGGAATACCGTTCCTATTACTTTCTGGGGTCCATCATTAAGAGACCCAAGCTTCTCTACCATGACCATTGTTACTTAAGCTCTTCGATTATTGCCTTTCCGGGTAGCGTCTTTCACATGGTACACGCTAATGTTGGTTTCCATTCATTCAAACATTCTTACTGGGCTCGAACATTGCTCTCGTTCAACAAAATCGCAGAAATTTGAAGAACAGAAGGGAATGGATGAGACGCGTTTGCATCTCATTCCCCAAACAAAGACATACTGTGTATAGGAAATCATTAATCTAACTGAATGCGTCCCCTGGCCAAAAAAAAAAAGAAGTCCTCACACTGCTTCTTCGAAATGTCATGGTATAAGGAAAAACTGCATTTTCTTCCATTTTGAACAAGATTAAATTATTAAATAAATGCATGGCATCTTCTTCCCAATAATCCTCTTATCTTGACATGAATTCTTTGGCAAATGATCTGCTTCAAAGATTCAAAAAATCATACTTTACATTACCGAGATATTCAGAACAAATTACGATGAATAAATTTTATTTTCTTCTGAATATTAGACCAAAAATTATTTCTACATTTCTTTTAAATTTAGTACAAGTTAATTTTAATCTAGTCCCAGGGATCTGGCGGGGGAAAATATTATTGCTGGCAAATTGAAATTATTTGGTGCTTCCTTTATAAAGGAGATAAAATACTGTACATCGAACTTTCCACAAGAAAATTTCAACGTCTCTGATTTTAAGACTTTTCTGCCGTTGTCAAGGAAATAAGACTGAATCTAGCTACAATTGTATGCAGTCTGCACGAATCTCGAATGACTTTTGTTAGCACGCTGACTGATGTGTGCAGCATCGAACAAGGACCTTGATGCTGAGTGAAACGTGAATGCGGAAATTTGTTTTTGTGAATCCGAAAGTTTCCTCGATTTTTAATGCACTTTTGACGCTCTTTGCGTTTCGCAGCAGACCAGGTGTGACTTTTCAAACGAGAAGTCTCCTCGTCAGCGGGAAAAATCGGCAAAAAACAGAGCCGACGGTGTGTGTAGTATGTACGTGTGAGACAGAGCCTAAGCCCTACGGAGAGTGCCTGCCTGCTCAGGTAACGAAGTAATCGGACAAGGTCTTGGCGTGAGATCGCTTCACTTTTTTTTTCGGGCCCAACGTCGACGTCAGAGACGAGCCACTCAGCAAAGAAGGAAGAAAGAAAGAGGAAGAAGGAAAGAGAAAGTTGGAGCGGATTCATTGTCCCGTGCAGCAGCGAGAGTCCGCCACGACGAAGTGAATGGTAGATCAAGGCTCGGCGCCCGGGCCGCGTTGCGTCATTATATCAGCACACCGAGGCAGGCGATATTCCGTAAAAGGAGAACGCTTCAGGCAAGGTGAGTCCCGCATATCTTGCGCACATCTGGTCCGCGTTTCGACGATTCCGCGGCTTCGGACCCGCGTTTTCGCCCCGGGATCTCGACCCGATGCTCGGGAACTAAGGTCGTGTCGGAGGCCCGTTCGCCAACAGCCGGTTTCCGGGCCAGGCGACGACAGCCGGCCAGGGTGTCGATCAGCTGGGGTCCTCAACACCCTGGCCTTGGGTACAGGGCCGAAGTTAAATCCCATGCGGGCGTAGCCGCATGATGCCTTATATATGCCAAAGAGAGGGGAGAAGAAGGCGCTGACTCAACCGGGGCATCTCGGACTCGTTGTCTGTGTTGATTAATAGAACGTGAGGAGCGATTTGCATGTTTAGCCTGTATGGGGCAAAATGAGAGAGCGGATTCCTTTTTATCGTTTGCCCTCCGCAGGACTCCAGGAGCCAATGTTTATTTTCGGCCGGTCGTGGATTAATGAACCTGAGGTTTTTCTCCTTGGCCTCACGCGGATCTTGCTCAATGCGCGCGGACCCGTCGGCTGCCTCATTCAGCCTTGCAGTCGTCGCGATGCTCTTCCCACATTTCCTCGTTCACAAGGAAAAAATTTCAAGATTTTGTTTTACGGAACGATTTCTTCAAGAGAGTTACACGTGACCTGGAGCTTTAAAAAATGATGAGCTTTCGCCTTTGGAGGAGAAAAGAGGAAAAAATGGCTTTCCCCTAATTTGTATGATGGTACAGTATATAATTCGTTGCACAGAAAATATGGAGACACGTTAAACGTATACAAGTGATATTTATCTTCCACGATTTTTGAGTGCAAGGATTATCTCAATTGAATGATATTTCATGGTCCCGTTGACCTCTCATCAGCAAACCATCAACCAAGAACTTCTCAACATAACGAAATATTTCTTAGTTCCTTCAATTTCGTTCAGAGAGAGCCCACACGTGTAGGACAGCTAGCGGTTCCAGGAAACCAATCCACAAGGAATATAGCTGCATGCAAAATCATGGACAGAAATTACGTGTTAGGTATTCTTCGGAAATCAAGTCAGAGTGTTTTTGAATCAAAGATACCGAATTTTTCTAAAAACATGTTCAAAACGGGTAAATTCCTTTGGCTGAGAAATAACCAGATTTTTTGTCGGAAAATCATGTTTGCCTTCGTAAACAAATCCGATTCTTCCTTCGAAATTTGGTTTTGAATGTACAGTATTGTGGTGTGCTGCTGCATCATACACAAACAGAAGTTATACTGTAGTATTTATAAAGTTGTATGAGAAGCTTATCTAATTGATCATACTTCATGTATGAGTGGAATTTCTACATTTGTTTCCTCTGTTAAAGTCTTCAGCGGCAAAACTTTCTCAAGCTTTCCAATAATATAAAGCACAGTACTGTGCTTGTATGTCGAACTGTTTGCGTGATCAACAATAATCAACCACGAAAAGCGATTTGCCATCATCGAACATCAGCAACTGATTATGGGTAGATTCTCGTAACAACGATGCTCAGCAGGAAACAAATATGCATCGTTATAAATCGAATTTCTTAGTAGATGGGCAGCTTGAAGAATGTCTGCCGAGAGCATCACATGAACAATCGTTGCGAAGATATTACGCTAGATTCGCATCACAGGCACAGTATATCGCCCTGCAAAATTTTGAGAAACCCCGGAATGCGATTTTGCGAATCTATTCAGATACTGTACCATATTTACACTATGACGAGAAAAGCTCAAGGATTTTCTGTAGAAGATGCTGTTGACATTAGTGTCAGGAAACCTTTCTAAGTTCGCGATAAAGATCATATCGCTGTAGATCTACAACAGAGGAAACCGCTCCGCAAATATCTGGGAAACCGCGTATGGCAAAGCAATGCAATGTCGTAAAGTTTTTTTTTTTTCGAGAAGGAAAAATTGCAAATGTTCATGTGATGACTCTGAAGTGTGCTTGAGGTAATAAAAAAAGTTATTGTTCGCGCAGGCGAAACAAGGCGAACGTAAAACGCCCAAGCATCATATCGCGAGCAGCAGTGAGTGCAACAACTGGCCGTGGAAGTTTCGTAAACCCGGGGACCTCGTATAGGGCCGAACGCGGGGCAGTCGCAGAATTCCCCGGCACTGGGTCACAATCGCCGGCATTCCGGTCACGTGCCGGGTCCGAGGACGTGCGGCGAAATCAATGGATCTTCTGTGGAGGCGCTCTTCAATGAGCCGAGCAGCAGTTAAAATGATCCCAAAAAATGACGCCGATAAAAGAAAACAACAACAACAAAAAACCATCGAGATAAAAGCGCTTCTCGGACCTTTTGCATACGCCATAGCCGCACCGGTGATATTGTTTCGGTATCCGTTTCAAAATCAGCCGCAGGTGATGTAGCTTCTTGGTCCGAACAAGCGGTTTCTCTCCGCGCCCCAAGGTTCCTGCGTAACGCAATCATATCGCGGCGGATGAATCGTTTCCGCCTTTTCTTTTTCCTGAGCGCTTGTCGGAGATTTAAATTTTTTTTTTGGCCGAGGACGAAGCGAGATGCTTGACACAAGATGAACGACTCACGAAATCTCGGTATTCCGGGCCCGAATACGGGTGAAATTATTCACGCGCTCGCCTTGAGCCGAGCGAACGCCGCTGCTCAGCCCGTGAAGGGATGGCAGACAACGTTAGCGTTGTTTTTAGATCGGTGTAAAACCATTCCTCTTTTCCTTCAAGCACGTTTGGTTCATCAATAGCTCGGTTCGACACTTTGAAGCAGGGCTATTTAACTGCTGGTGGTATCATTCGTGCACTGCTGGTGGCAACCTCTAGACGCGCAGTTATGGTATACTTGGTGGTACGCGGCAACACTTGAGTAAACTGAATGCTGTGGTCCCACGTGCCCATCGTCAATTCCTATCGTGAAGTCCTATGTTTATAATTGAAAAAAAGGTTTTGGGACAGCTTGAAAGCACAACTCTTTGAAGAATGACGCGCTTTTGAGAATAAAGTAATTGACGTGTTATTTTTGCCTGAGCTCATGCAAATGAAGTACAAATCCGTTTTAAAATCTAGATGAAAAGCACAGCATGAAGGCGATGGAACCATTATGATGGTATGTCAAGTCTACTAGGTCTTCAATGTGATACTGCATTCCTATACAGGTTTAAAAGGTCTACTTTAAAGCTTCCGAATTATCTAAACACCCATATTATGATGGTTGAAAATATAAATGTATGATGTACTGATCGAAAGAATTTGCATTGACCCTTTGAAGTCAAACTTGGCTGTTAGTTTATTTTTTTTTTATTCTTGTTCGGAAAAAGGTCAAAAATGCCAGGGCTACCCTGTAAAATCTTTTCATCTGTCAACGCTTACCGCCAAGAAAAAGGCAACATGGTGTTGCAATGTTCCATCTCATATTAATTCTGCATTGGACAGGAGACGCTCTGTTGATTGATCTTCTTTCTGGCCACGAAAGGGCCAGAATATTTGTACCACTGTCTTTAAACCTCAGAAATTAGCATCAAAATTCTGCTCGAGTCCAGTTTTTCGCGGGCATGACGCCGACCTCGTTAAGGAAATTTTTTCCTCTGTTTATTATTTTTTTTCGTCTAACGCATTGAATTCCGAGATCGGACCTTGACCGAAAGCCGGACTGCAGGATTTAGCCTATTTTAATTTCGAATTGCGTTATATTTCGTCGAAAAACTATACAGTACGTCGAAGATTTTATTCGTGCATAAATTCATAAATCCGAAATTCCTCTGTTTTACTTTCATAACAGTTTTACGTTCTTCAAAAAATTACCGAGAAACGAACTGTATATGAAGGTCAGGTCATACTCTCGTCGTTTGACGAGTGTCTAAAATTCTAAACGCTTTGAATGTGGGATATGCCTGGTTTTCGCACGGATTACAGGTTTTAGCAATAAATACTGTACTTTATCTGGTTTTCTGAAATCGAATCATAATACCAAGTGGAAGAATAATTTCGTTCATCATCCACGCATATACATTATATTCGTACTAAAGTTTTTAGAAAATAAAAGCCACAGCCATAGCAAAAATGTCTTTTTCATGCGTCACTCATGTGTGTTACCTTGATTATGCGTCTGCAGTAATGATTTCCTGTGATGCCTCTGGTGGATATCGTTCCTGTAAAAAATTTCCCATACCTTTTGAGTGAAGCTCCATGATGCGATGAAAAATCTTGATAATAGAATACTTTTGAATACATTGAAGGGTGTTTTTTTTCTTCCTGAACTGCAGCTGGAAACACGCCATTCCTGTTGCATGCAAAGTTCATCCACGAGTTCTAATGCAAGCCGTAGTTCTCGGGAATGCGAACGAAATACTCTAGCAGGAATTGTTTTTGCGAAATACTTTGGAATGTAAACGAAGTATTAGAACCCAGTCCCGTTACCACCCTTGGATTCTCTGATTGTGTCACGCAGCAGTCAAAGGTGGCCGAACGTAATGCGTTTCATTAACGTCTGGATGTTCTCATTATCGAATGCTAGTCAACGCCTTGATTGATTAATGTTCTCAACAGTGGTGTCATGAAGACCTCTGGCTTCAATGCCCCATGGAGCCGAAGGACGAAAAAATCAGCATTAGCGGAATAGAAAAGGAACAAATGAGACCCGAGAATCCGTGTCGGAGAGATTCCACTCGAGCTTGCGCAATCTGAGGGTGTTATTTCACTTCTTTTTCCTGCCTTTTTGCCTTGGTTGACAAACCGGTGACGGATCTTAACCCATAGGTCAAAGGCACTGAGAACCCGGGTCGAAAAACTACTCTTTAGTGGCCGCGAGCCATACGTACGCTCGTTTCGCGATGGGGAAACGCTGCCTCAATCAAAGAAGACATCTCTGCGGTCGGGCATTAGCGGGTATCCTATGAAGCAACGGCGTTGCTTGGACTAATGTCCTTGTCCAACGTCGTGGCTTGTTACGGGGCATCTCGTTCCGACGCCGGTTATCAAGGAATTTGGGGTCCATCCTTATGGTTTATATTCCGCCTCATAATGCCGGATTATGGTACCGTGGAACTCCGAACAACCGAGCATTCCACTTGGCGAACCATTTTCCCGCCGAAGTCGGAATTTTCCCTTTCCCTTTCCAATGGGTTCACACATTGATCCTCAGACTTTCAAGCTTCATCTTTTGTTTTTATTTAGAAGCACGGGCGGAAAAAAAAGGAAATGACGCTCAAACCCTTTACAGCACACGAATAACGTGGTCATTATCGAGCTATCTGGTTCTAACCTGCACTTGAACCCCATCAGTTCGGATATTCAAAGTTGAACTGTATTTACCCGTGTTTATGATGCCCAAAAATGTGACTGAATGAATGATCGATTTCTGTCTATATATTAGATATTTTCTAGCATAGGCCGCATCTAATTTTCAGCGCACAATCTATACTTGATACAATGGAATCAAATTCGCATTCCTATGGAAGTTCTTTGCTGTTCCTTTCTATTACCTGGAGTTAATGGAGAAAGTGTTCACTAATTCTCCCTTTTCTGACCAAATTTTTGAGAAAAAAAGGGAAGGTTTCACGCAAGATTCGGCCAAAATTTTCCTTCAAAACATGTTTTGGGCGCGATACCGTTTTTCTTCTAAGATTCCAAGCTCAAAGACGGAGTGCTATGCTCTGGAAAATGCGGCAATACTGTGAAATTACACACGCATTTTGGATGACACATGTCTGTGAGTTCAGTGAAAATAAAACCAGCAGTGATTGCTACCTTACGGCCGGAATAAAAGAGAGTCGATTGCACGTTTAGAAGTGCTGCTCGGCGATGCGAAGCCAAAAGTCGTGGGAAGAAGGTTTCATGAATTACAGGGCTACAAAACAGCGCTTCGAACTCCAGGAAATTCATTGCCCCAATTTATATTTCCTTCTTCAGAAACATCCACGCAATTCTGTTCTCGCAAAAATCCCATCGGTTTAAATTACGACAGTCGTCATTATCAACGGCTTTTCTTGGAATCGACGGTCTTCTAAAGATAAAATGAAATAAAACTTCAGATTCTATCCTTGAATTGAATTTAATTCTCACATTCGAAGGCAAAACTGCTTTAATTTTCGAGGTGCCAAAATGAAGGTGGGATCGATTGCGTCGTATATTTGAATAAATCGACTTTTGTTTTTTTACTATCGTTTCTTGCTAAGTTTCCGAGGAGCCCCTCATGGGAACGGCTTGCGAAGCCACGCATCTTGAGAACCTCAGATCTCGCCCATGCAGTGCGATCAAAATATCTGAATATCTGAACTACAGCCTAAAATCGAATTAAATGCTGCTTATTTGTGCAAAGGTAGAAGTACGAAAAAAGGGTTTGAGTTTGAGAAATGGGTATCTTTCGTGCTATTTTGACATGCGTCGACTATCTGGAGTGTCAAACAAAAACAAATCATCGACAGGAAGTTTCGCTGGCGTCAGTGGAGTTCTCCAGTTCCGCGTGAGTGTTTATCTTTGATATCGCGGCATCCTGTGACGGGAAACGACGAATTTCCGCCGCAGCATCTCCCTGATAGCCTCGCTGACCTTGACACGGTCACTGGAATGCGAGTGTCCAACGGGAGAAAAAACAAACAATACCGGATGCCGCCGATGACCCGACATCCGACTCACGCCGCGCGCTAGACGCGGCCTCTCGCGTGAATCCTTGACGCGTCCGAAAAGGAAGACGATGCTTCGTGACGTTTCATTACGACATCCCGGCACCCGACTCGAGTCAGTCAGCGAAAAACGGAAGACCGGGTTCTGACGACATCCGGTCGGGCTTCACGACTTTTGAATAGGTCCGGAGAGCATAATAGCATGGAGAATGCGTTCGAGCAGGTGAGAAAAAGGTTACGGGGCGCCGAGGGACTTTCTCACGTCATGCCGCGACTGAGGGGAAAATGTGCTCCAGATTTATTATTCGTGATCTGGAGCTCGTTCGTGCTTGTTTCTTTCGCATGCAAAAATTGCCCGGGAAAAGCTTTTCTCGCACACAAAAAAAAACCATCCGTAGTCTGAGAGCATGCATGCAGAACCCGGCAAACACGCTTCAACTTACAACACTCGCCGTAACCCTTCACATTTTCGCAACAACACAGTATAAAATTTACGGTATTGCATTGGAAGTGTTTTATGATGATGCAATCGCGCGTTATCTTGGATCCTGCACTTTTTGGGAGCTTAAGCTGCTGGCAGCATTTCCCTAATGCGACATTTATCTTTGTCGTCATCGTGACACGTGCTGGTACGGTGAAGAATGTTAATGGCCTTGTCTGACGAAGTAAGTCACCGCCTCAAAATTTTGAAACGTCCGGGTTTCGCCCGAGTAAGGGTTCGATTTTACGCGTATCATCAGCGTTTTTATTTTTCGACGCCAGATGACTCTACATAATGAGATTAATCCATGAAAGGTTGCAGGTCCATCAGATAATATCCGTACATGATGACGCGACGTGAATTCCAAAAATGATCCTCCGTCTTGATGCACCTGCATCCGCGAAAAAAGGAAAAACGGAAATTAGAATCGAATTCACGGAAGTAAGTTTTGCCGAAAGGCAGTTTCTTCTTCAGATTACGAACCAGCGCGGAAATGGGGGGAAAAATCCGCCATGGTCGTAAAATCTGATGAGGCAACTTGAGAGCAGAAGAAGAATATCTGCGAAGTGCTCCGCGCTGTGAGGAATAAAGTTACCAAATGCCTCCTGGAAAGGCTTTTCTTTCCTCATTCTCGGAATTTCCTACAGGGTCCAGTAAAAATCATCGGAATTTTGTTTGCACACTCAATATTCTTTGAAAATAACTATTTCAATCTTTTGGCTTTGTTTGCATCCAGATACAGAGCAGAAAAAAACTAATCGTTGTGCAATTTAAACTACGAATGTTCGGACATGCCAGCGCGAGTAAGTATGAATGACCCTCGTGACGCAGCTGTTCTTACAGCCAAGATTAGTTTTGCTGGGGAATGCTGAGATTCTATTTGCTCTCGCTTTACTTTTGTACTTCTTGAAGCAAGTTGAGGAATCGTGTTTTTAATTACTTTTATCTTGAATCTTGATGTGGAGTACGATAGCAACCATCACAGTATGCAAGTTTTGGATAGCATATTTTTCATTTCCAAAATTTAAAATTAGCTGAAAGGTCATGTGAATCCTAAGAAGGATAACAAATTTAATTATTTATTTGCTGCTATTTGCCTGCTACTTTCTTCAGGCGTGCCAAAATATGTTGTTCTTCATTATAAATACTGGATAATCAGCAGCTGATGATGATCGAAAGTAATAGGAATGAAATTTATTCTTCCATTCTTGGGCAGAAATAATAAAGCTTGTTATCATGTATTCGCAATTTTTCTTAGTATAGGAAATTTATATCATGTCCATGCGATTCAAAGCACTAAATTTACAATCAACTGAACCAAGTGGAGGATGAAATTTCACAAATAATTGTATTCAATAGAATTGCAGATTATTTGAAATTTACACACATGTTGCACTGATTCAAGTGATAAGGCATCGTTTTGAATCTTTGAGTGCTATTTCCTAATTTTCGGCCAATATTGTGTGCAAACGTTTTAAAATCGAAATGCTTATTTTCCCTTCAGTTGATGCACCGCTACATTCTGACGAATGTTTAGGACGCAATCGTCAATTACAGTAATTTGTTTTTCTGGTAGATCGAAGCGATCGAATTGGGTGAAAAATTTACCACAACGCAACCTTGCTGATATTAAAGTGAAGTTTTGGCGTTTGTAGCTCCCAATGCATGTTAGAAATAATACAGCCGACCAGCTTCTGAATAATGAAATCACGGAACCGGTGCAACCTTCGCATCAAATATGGAAAACAGGGATTGATGATAACAGATTAACAAAAGGAAATCGTAGCAAACACTCGCTTTGAGAACCACGCCTTATGCAGTGATTGTCCATCCCCCTCATAGATTGCTTTAATTGCTTCGATGTCATCGGTGTACATTCCAGAAATGTATTTGACCGCTCCATGTTCTCGTGAGTCATTCTCTGGGACGCGCGCTAGACTCACTGTTGATTCCATCCATGCGTCATACCTTTCAGTGAGTTCAGGTCGCAAGATTTAATCAAGCCATGAAATGATTAAAAATACAAGTACACCCAGGGATTTCATTTTGAATGTACACTGGATTCGCTCAACAACAAAACTCGGAGGTTGGAGGAAATGGTCGCACGGAAGGATTTTTTTCTGTACAGTATACAGACTACACTTTTTTTAAACATGATATTGAGAATACGAGAGTCATACGAGTACACAAATCCTTTACAGAGAGTCTCATTTTATTCTTTCGTGGTTTTAAATTTAAACCAAAGTCTGGCGTCACTATGCATACACGTTATTCCATCACCGGATATTTCACATATCAACGTTTCTTATGTCTGATTTTATAACGTGGGGATATTCATGCTGGCCGCGACGACTCGAATTGGCGAATTCAAATTACTACAGTAATGAATTCATATAGTCAATTCCATACTCTCGCGGAAAATATTAAATGTGGCTCCGCTTTAGCAAATTTCGACCTAGAAAACACGATGGCCTATCGTCATGAAGATCCCCGTACATTTACCATAAATTCACAACTAGAAATGTTTTTCCCCCGAAAGAGATGAAGGATTTTCTTAGGAGCCCTATATGAACCCATTAAATAGTCCTGAAATGAATCTATGACAGGTACAATATTTTTTGAATACTTTTGTGTGAACTGTACCACCTTGAATAGACTTTGCAGCGGGTACGCGTACGCGTCTGGGTACAAAACATCACCAGTGGTACCCGCGGGAATCGTGCGACATGCTCAATAAGCTGTTTTCAGATCCCTGATTGTCCTCCGGTATCCATGTCTCGAGGGATCTGAAATCATTCGCTTTTGTTGTTCTGGATGGTACCACTTTTGCAATGTGGTGCCATCCAGCACCACTTTGTGAATACCTTCCTTAGAGGATACCTTCCCTAGAGGATACGAATACCTTCCTTAGAGGTTTCGAACCGGAACCGCTCCAACCAGCACGTGAACGCGTAAATGAAAGTCGAAGTATTGGCCTGAAAACTTCTGACGTCCGGCTTTTTGACAACTGAACCGTCGGGACGGGTATACACAATCTTCGTTGACCACAGGAAGGATCTTGTAATCCGTGCTTGAACTCGCTTCGGGTTATTTCCGAGGCATTGCGAGGCGGCTGGTGGCGGCGTGTAATTTCTCCGCCGCCTGCTGGTTCTCGACTCACCCGACTCTCACGCTTCTCGATCGGTGGGTGATCGATGCAGAGCACCCGGCGTCGCGGAATTCGCCGCAGCTCGAAATGAGGCCCATGGCTCATTGCCGGAATCCCGGTGCTGCTTTATTACTCATATTATCATTCGCGGTCTCACTTTGGAATCGACGCGGAAATTTATGGTTCATTCCTTCCCTCCAGCCCTATTGATGCCACTTCGCGTTGAACGTATAGCGCCCGATAGGATCCGAGCGTGCGTCCACTTCAATGCACCCAAGAACAAACCATTTTTAGTGTGATTTCTGCGCGATGGAAAATTAACGTCTTCACGCCCGAGTCATGTGATCCGAAGGTGTCGTTAAATTTAATTCGAAGGTTGGAACAAAAATTGGTTTGCAAGTTAACCTGCCCTGTGTGACGAGGCGGTCAAGTAGCAGTCCAATTGCCGACGATTTTTTTCGGAGGGGGGGGGGGCGATTTTTCAAACGCGATCGAAGTCAGCCTTTCAGCATGCATAGCTTTCCGAAAATTTGCAGTTTATATTTATTGTCTTCGTACTTGACAAAATTTTCAAAGCTATATTTTATATTTACAGTATATATACGGTATACGATCGTTAGAAATATGAATCGATAATCAAAAAATATATTATTTTCACCTACTAGTTTACTGTATTCATATTTTCATCTTCCATTGCGTTTATTTGCATTCTATCAAAGAAATGGGTCTAAATTGCTCTCACACTGTTGTGCCACTTTGTAAACTGGAATTTTTCAGATGAACGCCGAATTTCGCTATTTCGTGTGGGAAGAAAACTTCTAAAAATGTTGCTGTGTTGGCAATTTCAAAAGGATGGAAAGTAATTGAGTATACCCCGCGTCTTTTTGTCAGATACGCACATTAATTTTTGCAATTGATGTAAATTCCCGAGAATGCCCTTAAAGTCTCCTTCATTTTAGGTTGCTAATGACCCATGCTGTATTCTTTGACCTTTTGCAGACAAACGGTGCGCATAATACATGATTAAATACGGTACGATGAAGCTGTGTGCACTCGGAAAAACACTTTTTTATGACACCTTGAAAACCAGAAAGCTTTATTGTTAAACTTTAAAAATCTCGCATATTTTTAATAGCGATCAAAAGTGAGTGACGCCTTCATTTCCCCCGCTTTTGACGTACTTTCCTGAAACTCAACCTCGGGTTTGAATTACTCGAGACTTGAGAGGAAATCCCCGAGAAGTGTTCTTAGGCACGTTCATTCTGCATTGAATGAGAATCTGTCTCATCCGGGTGCTGCCTCGTGGAAGGCATGGATAGAATATTTGATGGTCTCTCATCGTGGATCTTTTCAACCAAATGGCTTTTTGAGATGTTTCAATGACTGTCCACGAAATAGCCTTTTCCCCGGAAGACGAAAGACCTGAAACCGAAGAACATTAGCCGGGGTTCAGATTGATTACAACCTTGAATACATTCGTTCGGGAGATGTAGTTGCATTTTCGTAATGCTACAAAAGCATTTTAACTGTCAACGTTTCGAGAACAAGCCATAAGGATATACGTGGCTTGAATGCTCATTTTTTCGAAGTCTTAAAGAGCGGGAGCTTCGATATCCGCA
Source organism: Notodromas monacha (assembly GCA_905338405.1). NCBI lineage: Eukaryota > Metazoa > Arthropoda > Ostracoda > Podocopida > Cyprididae > Notodromas > Notodromas monacha. The sequence continues at coordinate 145,110 of CAJPEX010000025.1, read as the reverse complement.
GCCGTACAAGGAAAACAACGCACAGCTCTTACCTTGGCGAGTACCTTAGCAAACCACTGTTACTAGAATGTACTCGTTAGCATATGTTCTCGGAAACCTTAGTAGAAAGAAATATCAAACGCTACGGTTTCGACTAATCCACGGTTGTCAATTATTCTCTTCCGAATCACCTGGTGTTCCTGAATAAATTTTTGATTCCCAGCGAAGCAAGACAATTCGGCAATCAGGATTCAATGTCAGAAAAGCACGTGAACTTATTTTCATGGCTGTGAAAGCAATGTTGGAATTCATTATTGGGATATCTTCCTTATCTATGATTTTAAATTAACATTAGCTGATAGCTAAAGCATGAATTGATATGAAATGCTGATTATTATCTCTCTCTCTTTCTTTCTCTCATTTCCTCTGTCCTCCTGATTGCTGTCACCATGCCCCTCTGACGCATGCATATAATGGCTGCTAGATGGTCTATTCCATGACGCCAATTACATCGCGTTAATCGAAAGTTTATGCCGGTAAACTTTCCTGTTTCGGATGATCTGTGGTAAGTATACGGTCATGATTCATCAAGAGCTTGAATGATGGCATTTATCACGGAAAATTATGAAAGTCTGTCTCTCGCAAGGTCCATTTTATCGCGACGTCGACCGCAACGGGGTAGTTATTCGTGACTGATCACGACGTAGACCCAAAAATGAAGACGTGACTGGAAACGTTGGCAATGTTTCTACTCGGTGCGCTCTTGAAATTGCAGGATGGTGACTTCATCAATAAATGATTATCGCGATTACGTGGAAATCGGTGTTTTGCGAAACAAACGTAAATCTCATATTAATCATGGCCGAGGGCGCACGAAATTCCGATCTTCGGAAACATGTAACGACGCCGTCGCCTCACGCGTAGCTCAATAAGTGATACGAATCTACATTACTTTACTGTATTTCATTTCTGCGTAAAGTTCAGAATAAATGCAGAACCTTTTTTAATGTGGAATGATGGGATATTATCCAGGCAGACCATTGGTGTGCTAGAAACCAGAACCGCTTCCAATTTTCTTGTTATCCGATTGGAAGACGACGTTATACCCTTTCGCAAAGTCAGCTTTTTAAGAAATCGGGGTTTCTTGCGATGCATTCCATGGCGTCTTAATACTGTACTAAATAACATTGCCTATATAGGGCGTCTATAACATTTGATGGCGCCGTGAATCCGCCGATAAAATTGCATGATAACTTACATCCTACCTACACGATTGTTTTAAAGAAAGTGGAATCAAACAAACATTCTCTTTAATTTTTAGTCCAAGGCCGCACGAGTTTCAATTTAAATATATGATAGAAACGTCTGAGGAGATTAGGATGATTATTGAACATCAATGAAAGACACCTCTGGTTATGAAGAACTATGATGCAATGAAAGTTTGTCTTGAATTCGTAGGAAAAACTTGCACTGATTATAAGGCCCAAAAGTAAGGGTACGCTTTAAAATTGACTTTATCTTGTATTCAAGGGATTGCGGTAATACTTTAAAAATGGGGGGGGGGGGGGGGGAACGATCGTTGAACTCAGCACACACCTCGCAAATCTGACAACGACACCGAACGGGGCATTGCGTTATTCTTGCGGACAAGGACTACGGTGCGAATTATGGACCTGCTGAGGGCGAATTACACCCTTGATTCAGACGTGTTGGAGTTTCGACAATTTCTCTTGAACCCAGTCCCGAAATGAGTGGGTTCAATTCGAAGACAGCATCGTGGTGGCTTTTTTCTTCTTTTTTTTCTGTCACGCCGCGTCGTGACGTTGTCAACAAACCGGGGAGAACGCGTATCTCGGTCGACCTGGACAGGCGTGGAAAGCGACCGAAGCTCGCCTTGTTGCTTCACACAGAATGAAAGTCACATGCATGATTGGGCATGTTTATATCGTAACGAGGAATTTTTTGACACGAACATTCTGCAGGACATTCCGCAAATTCCGAGCGCGAAAGGTTCGCACGTGGTGCCGGTAGAGCCATGAATTTTCCGCGTCTATTACCTTACATGTCAGTTATACAAATTGGTCTTGCGCAACAATCGAGCTATGCGCCTCTTGGTCTACGATCAGCATGAAATTTCAAAAATAAATGCCCATGCCGACGTTCTCTGCATTTTTTATTTTTATTTTTTATTTTTGCTTGTATTCCTATATCCATGTGCTTGACGGCGTCCTTTAGGGAGGCTGCATTGAAGACGGACCAAGTCAAAATTCAAAGCGCCCGAAGAAAGCAAAACAACTTACAGTACAGTAGTCCGAAGCCCGAATTAATTCAAATTAAAGCATAAGTAGGGTCATGTTTTGCAAATATTGGTCGTGTATAGATACCACATTGATTTAGGGTAACGGTAAAGAGGGGAAAGCTTACATGCTGTACTGTGAAAGAATGAAAGGAAACTGAGGCCAGGAAAAAAAGGATTAAAAAGAATTAAAAATATACATCAGGAGAAAGTTTCCATGTGTTTTTATGAGATTGGAAAAAATTGCCAAGATGGTAGTAGTACGGTACTTATTATGCAATAATGCGCGTTTTCAAATGACTTCCATGTACGCTATCCCATTGGTTAGATATCAATGTCAGATTTGTCTATGAATATTGTGTGTAAATATCCTTGGCATTTTGTGTGGTATTCTGCAGCGGAAAGATATGTTTGCAAATACTGTATCTCGATTAAAAACTACATCGCAGTTTTCGGGCATACTTTTTTTTAATGGTGAATCTACTTTTTTTATATGTAGATATGGTATTCTGGCCCACTGAAATTGTGCAAAATTAGGCCCTCGAATGAATGAAGATTTCATGGTAAAAGGTTTTCTAACTTGAACGGATGCGCTGCTCTCTTCGCACATCATGATCGATTAAAACCTCCCCAAACTTAATTCATGATGAATGCGACTCCTCAAAGAAAGAAAAGAAACGATTGTTTTGTTTTCGGAAGCGACACTACGGTGGGATGGTCGAGTCGAGTCGAGGGCTTCCTTCGGAGAACAAAAGAGGAGTGAATCCCGAGGTAAAAATTTCCCTCCGTGGGACGACGACGAGTGTATTCCGTATCTTTCGTGATATGCTGTGACGAAATCCAGTGCGCGTTATACAAGCTCTCGAACGCGCTCCATTCCCCACAGTCGCTCGCGTTCGTCTTGCGCGATGATGCAAATCCATCGACCGGTTCTTTTTATTCTTATTCTCTGCCTTTACAAACTGACCAGCTCGGGTCAACCCGAAGTTGCTGCTGGCTCGACAGTGACGAATAAATCTGCCTTGGGAATTATATTGCCTCCCGAGACCTTCGTACTTTTGAATTGCATCATAATTACGCGTTTTATTGTCGGTCGGCTGGTGTCGCGGGACTATTCATCGTGTGCTTTGAATAGCTTTCGTCCTCCGCACAACTGCTTCTAATACCAGCCGTGGTATTTCACTTCCATCTATTTTCGCAAGAGACAGATTCCTTGACAACGGATCGATTTAGCCCCGCCAAACACGCTCGCGCGCGCGGCACCCCAAGTCTCACTTGATCTTTCACCCACTTTTAAAAATTTATTTATCGCGGAGTGCGATTTTTCGCGTACTTGACAGGGTGTCAAAATTGCTTTCCCCTTCGCCGCAGAACAACTTTATTACAACGCGACTCTCTTCTCACCTACGCCGTTTATCGCAATCGTAGAAAGCCCCTTAGGTCAATCCTTTCTACGCTGATTACTAAATCCTTCGCAGAGAACGTCAGCGTCTGAAAGGCAGGCGTACTCGCCCCCGCATTATTTTGTACGGAGTGGCCGCCAGCACAGGGTTCAACCTTCGGATGTCGTGACCGAGTATATACGTGAGATAAAGTAAAACCTTCATCAGTATACACACGAGGAATTTTTACCATTTGTCCGGTATATCTCATGCGCACTTCCATTGTTTTTGTGGTTCGCGTTATTTTTCGAGATAAGTTCGATGCACACGAATGTGACATTAGTTCTGGAAACGATTTTAACGCTCGCATCAGGGTTTAGGTATCCAATTGATAATAGGTCCCGTGTGACTGTAGGCCTTACCGAAACTTAGGCAGGGATTTGCGGAGAGGAAACTGTACGGGCTGTTTGAAAATTACCAGTTTCGTAGGGAATGCAGTATTTTTGTTCATCATTCTTGTAGATGTAAAGTCATCCCCATTTAAAGGCCGAGCCATGCTTTTTGAGCCATTTTTCTGGCGAAGTGGTGTTATTAGTATGATGAATACTGTACACTGTAGGACATTCGTTAAAAGGTTGAAAAGGCATCAAAAAGTCATCTGAGTTCTTTGCGAAACATTTGATGGAACTCTAGGATAGTGTGTTAAAATAAATTAAGAAAGAGCGTCTTTTTTGGTCGGGAATGGAAAAGTTTCTTCGGAATGGTTCGAGTGTGTGGGCGACGTTTAGTTCAAAAGTTCAGGCGAAAAACGCAGCGAAAGTTGCCGGAATGATCACATGAAAGTTTCTCTCGAGGCAAACGAAAATATAATTATAAAAATAAAAAAAGATATCCATCGAATGCCGAGCTGAACCATTTTCACTTTCCAGCGGAAATGATTTTCTGACGCATCTGTCATTACCGAGACGAGCCTCAGAGATTGTGTCGGGGCACAACCTTGAAGTCGAGGGTGGATCTCGAAGCATTGGTGCCGACCCGAGTGTTTTTCCTGCGGTTTGGGAATCGAAAATTCTTTGCGGTCGTGTGGATAAATACAGAGCAGTGATGCCCTGATCGGAGCATCGCGGTCGCCAACACGCTTCATGTGACACTCATCGGGTATTGGGAAACACACTGGGTCGCGTTATATTCGGGTCTTCTTTTTTTTTCGCCCTTTGGGGCATCTTACCTGGCCGCTCGAGTCCACTCCTATGCGGACTGTAAGTGTAAGGCAATCCAGCGAAGGTTGATCGCCACCGATATCGAGGAAATGAGTCCCGCATTTGGTGAAAAGCATTGCTCGACAAGTGTTTCCACACGTGGTTACATTTCTTGGACCCCCCCCCCCCTTACATTCTTGATAATATGTGGGTTTTTTTCCTGCACGAAGAAAGCGGTAATGAAGCCCCATGATTGACAACAGTGACGCTTGATCCCGTCAAAATGTTGCTGGACACAGGTTGATTCATGGGGCAGTTTCCCGCGGGAAAGTGTCCTCGTATTTTGTTGCGACAGCATCTTATTCGTGAGGATTATTCTAAACCTTCCGAAATCATTCTTGTCACTGACGTTTTGTATCAGCTGAAGAGAACGAGAGAGTTCTGAGAAATATGAACGTCTTTTTCCAAGAGTTCGTTGAGCTACTAATCGGGCAAGGGTAAAAAAACCTCGGAATTTGCAACGTTTCGATCCGATTTTCCCCCCGCAAGCCTCGATTATTTCTGTTCGACCGTGAAATGCACTCATAAATTCCATCTTTTGTGCAGGTGAATGTTTATGATTCAGAAAAGATCCAGGAGGACTGACAGTACATTTTCCTCTTGAGAAAAATAACTCCACTTTTAAAAATTCGTTTTTCAGCATTTTATGTTAATCCAATCGGGAAGTTATTGAGCTAGCAGCGTTCCTGGATAAAGAGAAAATTCCCGCTTCAGGCTTGTCGTTCTTCTTGCGCTTGTGGGTTGAAAAATAAGCCGTACGAAATCTGAGCAGTTGCAAAAAATATTATTAGAATCGGCAGCTTTGAAAGCAGCTTTCGAGTCGATGAGGACATCCGACGACTTTTGAATGAGCTGAATGAAGATTCGCGGGGTCAATGTGGAAAGCTTACTGGTGGGTCTTCAAACACTCGGCAACTCGAGGAAAAGTCGCTCGATGAATATTTACCTATGCCGACAGTCGTGTACAGTATTCGCGCTGACGCTGAGATTTCCTATTCGACCCGGGAATTTGCATAACACGTCTGACTCGACTTTCGGGGGACCCCGTGACTCCTTTTCTCCAAAGGAAAAGTCCCAGGATTGTGTACAAATCCGGCAACAACACTCCCGCCCGAATCCGGGACAAGGTGTAGGCGTCGTATTCACCAGCCCGCGGTTGTATGAAAATTAGGTTTCCCTCACAGTCGCTCAAGTGAAAGGGCGACAAGAAGCTATTGGCAGAGTGCGGTGGGCCACGGGATGAATAAATTAACGAGGAGGCTGGACGCCAAATTTGGTTTCGTCTTGCGCAAACCGACTCATAACCCAGCTTCATTGTAAGTGCCGTGATGAGATGGGTAAAACATACACCTTCAGCGTGTGGCAATCGCCGTCAGCCCGAGTTTCGAACGTCATGTATGAGTGTTCGTTAACAATAAGACAGAAAGAAACTGGACGCCGTTTGCGATGACCCCAAACTTCTAGTCGTGGGAAAATATGTTGAGCGCTTGTCAGGGGGAATGCGTGTCTTGCGATCAGCTTGCGTCAGGGTCAATCTAGAATAACTGGGAAGAAAAGAAATGCGTTAAGATCGCGGGGTTTGCTGAGCTGATTGCAAGTTGATTAGCCAGGCATCGCAAAAAAAAGAAAACTAAAAATAAATGAGGACGTGGGTGGGTTGCCGCGCGCGATCAAATTAATTAGCAACACGTGCCAACGCAGACGAAAACTGGTACCGGGAGGCTTTGATGGCACAATTCGCATTGTTCTAGTGCAGCAGGCGGTCGCACATTTTTCTTCGTCATCAGTTTGACTTGCGTCAATTCTTCAATTTCAAGAAACGTATCACCACTCCCACGCGTTTGACAACTCAATCTTGCTGAAGCGATTTGAACTGGGAGTATTACTCACGATACCGAGAAACTTCGAATTTATAGGTTTTCAGTTTTCGTTCTCCATATTGAGGTACTCCAACTGACGCATTCGTATGACGGGCTTTATGGAAAAATCGCGAAAACAATATGGTATTGTACTTGCCTAATTTTCCGCGCCTATAGTCAGCATCCGGATTTTGAGAATCAATTCCGTTGGAAGTCTGATATGTCCGCAGAAACAAATGTTAAGTTTTTGTTGTTGGAAAAAATCAAGTCTAGACTGTATTGTGCACGGACAAAGCAACTTTTTCTAATATGAAAAGAAATGCCCAACAAAATAAATTACCGGGCACAGACGATTTCGCTTCCCGCGTTCTGGGTGGGAATTGATCCTATAAGTCGAGCACAGTTTTAGCTTCTTTTATGGATGCACAGTACAGTAACTTCATGAGTCATTCCCCTGCAGAACGTCAATGCGTCGTCTCTTCTACCGTTTTCGCTGAATCTCGTTCATCACCGCCGAATCTCGAAACTTATGCATTTTTTTAAGCGAAGAATACTTCATTAATTTTCGTGCGGAGTAGTGTCTGAAGAACAATTTCTCGGCGGCATACCTTTCTCTCTGAGAAAGGAATGGTGAAAAAATTTCATTATTTTCGTTAAGTTTTTTTCTTAGTTTAAATCGAGCCTAGTCTTGTCTTAATCAGAGTTTTTCTAAGGCTTGCAGGTTCACGTAATCAAATTAATATTTCGAGGTCTTAGAAAGCGGATTTGACAATAATTTTACAGGAATTCAAGGCCGGATTGCGAAAAGCTGCGTACAGTACTGAGAATTATTTCATTGCATGACGCAGAGAAAAATATGTTTCAACGCGCGAGTCCTCTATGGGAAGCGCTAGAAGCGGAAATGATGTAAAAACAATCGTGTTGAGCTTTTCAATTCCTAGCCCGTATTACAGGCGATCGTTTCAGTCATCCTGAGCCACATCCCAGCGGCCAGAAATGAGCACAGGAAGTTACGAAATCTCGGTTTTTTTGAAACAGGAAGAACGACGTTGTCGAAAGCGACACATTCCCAGTACGCTGGAAGAAGCCGTGATTCCAGCCCTAAACATGTTAACAGCTTTCCGACGACGGTCAGTGAACGGTGGCTATAGGAACAAAACTGGTGTCGCAAACCTGGCATCCGGAAATATTGTAACCTGGAGAAATCCCGGGTCGTCCAGATGCGAATTGCTCAAGCAAGCGGCCTTCTGTATAGGCAGATAACTCGATGCCCGGGGGCGATCTTGCTGGCTTTTGTGGAAGTCTCTCTGTGTCTCTCGAAAGTGTTGAAACGCGCACGATTGCTTCGAGAGCTATTCGGATGTTCCGCGGATATTAGATACTATCAATACGAACTCGTCTCGCCGTTGTGAAGTCACCCTGGCTAACTTGTTCCCGGAGTTAATTTAGGTAATTACCCAGATCAAGCTAATGCGTTCTCTCTCAAACGTCTCAACGGTATCCAAAAAATCCTAAATTGTAAAAAGGTCCCCCTGCTGCAGAGATGCACGTTCAAACGACTTATCGCTGCTTTCATTGGAGTTTCTTCAAGTTGAAAGCAGAGTTAAAATATTGATTGGCGTTACAGTATTCCGAATCTGCGAAGCTGAGGAACCCTAACATTTTTCAAGAGACTGCCATTTTTAGCCTCAATTCATACGAGGGCGAAGAAGGATTGTGAAGAAGTACTTGCGAGGTACTTCGAGAAATCTGGTTAGTCGAATTTTTTAACTGATGGAATATCGATGCTAGAAATAAAATGATTTTCTCGATTGTTTGAATTTTTAGCTTTCGAAGAAGTGGGGAAATCCGGAAAATACGAATTTTGAATAATTCGGACTGTGCCAATCCATGCATCAATTGATAAAATGTGAATTTATTCTGAAACGTTCGCTTAAGTGAAAGATCTAATCGCATTTAAATCTTCCGCTTAAATAAGAGGCACCTATTTATTTTTTACTTAGCATACAGCAGAGATGTCAAGAAAACTGTACCGATATTTGAGAAAAATCATGGCATAAAAAGCTGAACAGCTGAATAAAATTTCAATTCGACAGTTTGATTGGTCCATAATTTTATTTCCTGTCATTTTAATGGTTCCTGTGGCCATTCTAAATACCGCTTTAAAATGTTCAGATTTAATTGTTCTTTAATCGCATTTATCAGGAATTAGAACAAAGAAAAGGGAGGGGAAACTTTCCTGGATCGGATTTCAACTGTATTTTCCCTCTTTGATATTTCCCGTACTACGGCAACCTCTTACGCATCTCCAAAATCCCCATATGCTCCACGTGACCACGTCCACCATATTAGAGGTGGCAGCATTGGAAATTGGATTTATATAATTGTGGTTTCTGAGATATTGCTTTGAATCCATTCCGACATGGGTCATATATATTTTCATGGCAGCTTAATTCAACGTTAGCTGTAAATGACGTTCGCAGAATTCGTGGGTGTCGACGGCTACCTTTCAACGACACTGCCTGGAAGTCCTTGTTGAAGTCGCGAACAGGCTGGTCATTCTTTTTCGAGAAAACATGAGGTCTTCGCGTTCGTCGGTTGTACCGAACGACATATCCTGAGGTCAAAAGGAAATCTATTAAAAATATTTTACGAGAGGGCACTTGATGATAAAGGCATTGAATGAAACTTCCATGACGGGACGATGATTCTTGGTTCAAAATCCATGCGCTGCAACCGAAAAGCTGCTGCTGGTCTTCAAAGGTTTTTTCGCGCGCAGTTCCCTTAAATACCCTTCAACCGGTTCAGTTCGTTCAAACGTTGAACTGGAAAAATTGTCGCGAACGACTCTTCGAGGAAATCAGAGAGTTTACTAAGCATAATTTTTTTCATTCCACAAGAAAACACCAAGTACTGTATGTAAGTAACCTCCGCCTCCGCGCGTATAATCTAATGTCAATAAAAGGCGCGTGAGCGTAAAGCTGTGCATCATTATCCTTGTATATCGCATGCAGCATTTTCAGGATTATTGCATTTACGCGACTATATACGTATAGGCTGGACCCCAATTTTTGGTAGGTACGTCGTTAGATCAACGAGGTCCAGGGATATAACCTGATAAACAGCTAGGTAGAGTAAGGATGCCATCAGAAATAGTATGAGGGTGATGACCAGAGTGTGAGCGCCTATAACTCGGGCATTAAATACGCAGACAATTCAATGGGAACAGACAATGGCACAATAAGTAGGTTCGCAACATAATTAGTATAAAAGTCGTTTGAAAATACGTAACTTATAAAACAAATCACAAGCAGGCAAGAATACCCGAGAAAAAAACATTTTCCGGTACTGCAGAACTACACAATTCGCAAACATTTGAAGCTTCTGAAAATGTAGCGAATTCACCGAAACACACTGCTGATTTTCCAACGCACAGTGTTCCCAGTGATTTAAAATGTTCCAAGAAATGGAAGTTTGTGAATGTTTTTCAATTGACTGAACAATACTCTGAATAAGCGGTACATTTTATGACTGGGAAGTGAGCAATGTAGAGTAACGTAATTGCTGTTTTCCTTGAAGAATTTTATTATATCTGGTCAACTGTACTTATATGCTGCTCTAAAGTGCTATCCTTCCTGAAGTGAATTTTACGGAGGCAAACATCAATGCACACGAAGCATGTACATGACAAGCAATGCATTTTTAAAATCATTCGAAGGTCTTTCATCTGTCCTTCGACCTCATTAGACCTCAACTTCAAAACAAGACCTCTGTTCTCCACGGTTTATGATCCTCTCAGGAAAATCAGGAAGCACTTCCGTGGTTTTGCCGTCGTTCTCCGAAGTTTCAAATTTTTGGCGGCCTACATATACTGTAGTAGTTTTACCCCTCATGTTATAACAGTGATAGAAATTATGGAAGAAACGTACGCGCGGAAAAAATTTACAGTACGTTCCTTTGAAGGTTGTCCCCAGGACACGCTTGGATGAAATGACCGAGGGAATCGAATGGGTTCAGAGGCTGATTTTCTCGAATGCCGAGCACACATGAGTGCGAGACTAACCATGTTTCAAGTCCACGTCCTCCGCATACCTGGATGAACCAGAGGACATGAAAAATGCGGTTGATCGCCAAGTGTATTGCTTCGTACACGAAAGCGTGACCGCAACGTAGCACGTTTTTGCGGCATGATTACAGGTCCCTCTGCCGTTTACCGAGTCAAGTCAGCTCGAATGTCCCGCGAAGGTCGAACTTGTACAGATGCCGTGTCAGTGAGGCGTCGCTGGTTCAAGCTCACTATTGCGCAAGCGCGTGCGTATTTGGCTCAAGTTCAAAATAACCTTACACGAATTATTTTTAAATGCCTTGGCTTCCATCGAAGTCTCCTCCGAGCTTTGCATATGGCGGGGAATGCTTTTTCGACTTTACTTTCTTCCCTGAGCCTCACCGAAAATGTATTCAGTATTGAATTGTGCTTTCGAGAGATTGACAAGAATTTCATTCGACCATGCATTCATCGCAACCCCGGATAATGAATGTACTCCTCGGATAATAGACTTGAAGTGTCACCGATTTTTGTTTGAATAGTCGACCACGCTTCAGATACTGTGCTATAATGAACTGCACGTCAAGCGATTTTCAAATTTCGAACATTGCTGAGAGAAATCTGGCTGCCAGTATGATTTTCCAGTTGACGAAAGCTTGTTTAATTTATGAATGTTATGAGCGCTATTTTCATCGCTTGAGAGTTTTTTAATGTTATTTTTATGATATTTTGATGCTCTTTACAGTATTATGGTCTTTATATGAATTCACAAAGGAAATTTCCCAGAAATACGGAACGAATTAAAAATTCCTTGGATTTTATCTTCCGCATATAAATAAATTGATCGAATTTTTAGATAATTGACTTACCACTGGTGCGGATGAAGGCTATTCATAAAAGCATCACTTCAGTTTCTTTAAAAGTTTTGTTGCACTTGAGCTCGAGATTTTATGAACCTCTGCGTCTCTCGTGCAAGGGATGATTCGTTTCACCAGATGAAATGTTTTTACGGCGACTTATAAAAATTATTCTGAAATATTGCGGAAAATACTTGGGGATATTAATTTTGGTTTTTAAAACGCGCGGGTCGTTTTTTCGGAAGGTTTCACAAGAGTATCCTGTTCATATTTTCTATCACAGATGATTGATCATCGGATTCTGGTGCAAAGCTAGAAAATAAATTTCATGGAAAAAATCTCCTCATGATTCCGACCGGTTGAAGGGAGTAAATTGGAAGCATGCAATGCCCCTCCCCTTGGAAACCGGCATGACGTTAGATAATCCAGAAAAAGTCTGCGAGAAAAACGCAGCTTCTTCAAGTTCACAAGCCCTGAGCCAAAATTGTTGGTCACAAGAAAATGCATCATTTTCCACAATCAATATTGCGCAAGCATTCAAACGGTAATCGGTCCAATGCCCAGAAATTAGACTATTTTGAGGCCGTTTAGCAAGCGTCGACGAGGCGGCAATTTAGCCCACGCGCGGTTCATCGTGACCCAAGGAACCATCAGTTCCCGACGTCGTTTTGAGCGATGATGTTACGTAGGAATTGATCTCTTTGGCCCTACGATGGTGATTAGAGGCTCACAGAGTCGATCCATGAATTTTAATTCAACATTACCCGCAATAATCTGAATAAGGAACTACTGTACATTGCAATATTGTATAGTGAAACCTCGATCATCCGTGCCCCGAAAATATAATGTAACAAATCACAAACAAGAATCATCGTAGTATGCATCACCGATTGGACTTCCAATAATGATCAATACTTTTTAAACTCTGTCGGTTTTTTATTTCCTGGACCACATTGATTTGTAGTTGACGTGCTGACGTTAAATAATTCAGTCATTTGTGGAAATCAGTCGAGTTTTTTTTTTAGAAAACTTCCGAAGACCGTCTTGCATTTCTGAAACGGGAAAACAATTCTTGGAGACGTGATTCTTGTTTTGGTGACAGAACTCCTAAATCATAGTTATTATTTGGTCTATTGGTGTAACTGTTTTTGAAATTGCTGCTGATGTGGCAAAACACAGACATTCAACTCCACATTACAGTAGTTTCTTTTCCAGCGAACACATTCTTTCCAGCGAATAAAACGCGATTCCATGCGTTTTCTGAAAAGAAAATTATGGAGTGCAATATGTTTCTGCTGCTGCCAGGCATTCTTTGAACGTGAATAATTATCCTACCCTTCTCAAAAAAGAATTTAAATTTTTAAACGAATGGCATCGATGATTTTACAAGCGGTCCTTGAAGTTTATCGCTTCAGGAAGAACATTTTTGAAGTCCGTGGTAGTCAGTAAAGGTGAGCTCTCAAATGAGCTAGTTTTATTTCCGCTCAGTTATTATTAAGGTCGCAAAAAGGGGTTTTTAATTCTTTCATGGGTTGCTTAAAAGTTATTAAGAGTTAATTGACGTCTTCAGACTGATCTCCTTCTTTGAACGGATAGAATACGTTGGCTTTCGTTTCCATTTCCGCCAGGTTTGAAAAATTGAGCGATTACCCGAATAAATGAGAAAAAACACGCGAAAATGAAAAATGACGTGTACGAAAAATATTCTCCAATATTTTCTCTTCACTCTCTCGTATTTTGTGAAAGGGATGTTTTCATATGTTGAGGATTAAATGCAAAGGGAAATGGGAGGCATCGCCGCGTTCCATAACAGCGCTGAAGAAGTTTTATTTTGTTGGTTTCTTATGAAGCGAGTTTCCAAAGGAAACCTTGAACTCCAAAAATGGAAGGATCTTTCTAAGGCTGTCCAATAAGAGTTTTGATAGATATCTCTACTCAATATGTTCTCATTACCCGTTCTTGCTGATTTGCTGATTGCTGAGTCCCGGAGGCCGGAGTTCCTCCCTGATTTGGAGAGGTTCGTTGAAACCTCATTTTTCAAAGCAATAGAAAGCCCTCGGGAAATTGTTCGAGACCGCGGAGACTCTTATCATGAGAGGAAAATTCAAATTGTATTGATATTTGATGATCCACGAGGGTAGAAACGTATCCGTTGAATCCCTACACGACTCGTTTGAAAATTAAAACTCACGAGATTGATGATAAAACCGTGTATCACGACAGCGAATAAAATAAACATCCAGCTTCCGCGTTGCTTTCATTCGCCCACGAGAATAATGTATAATCGAACGCGGAGGCGTCGTATTTATGATCTCCCGCGGCTAAAAGAACGTCGACTGTCCTCCGCTCGTCATTCGGTTTCTCAACAGCCGATTCCATCGACGCATGCAAAATATAGAAAAAAAAATTGAAAGATGAAAATTTCCGCCGAAACCGCGGAAATTTAGCAGCAGGTGTGCAGATAGCCCAGCGAGAAAACGAATCACCTTCGTATATGCGGCAGTCCCGTCTGGCCGATTCTCTTGCGCAGCCTCGCGAAAGATTTATGAACGTCTGAACCGTTGCGACAGTCGACAGGCAACCTGGAGACGTGTCCTGCCACCAACCACAGCGTTACGCGGAATAACGAGGCCTCAGCGTCTCCTCTTACCAAGTTCGGCTATCTGGCTTTCACATCTTTCCGCCCTTATGCGCAGGCCGAAGACGGGATTACTGTATGTATACCTGAACACGATGCGTCATGTAGTTGAATCGTTGGAGCTGCAGAAAACGTGTCCGCGTACTAGTTCGTAGTTCAACGGCTTCCAAAAAAATTCGGGTTTCTTTTGTTCGACGACTCGCGGGATTCGTCGAAAATGGTTTCACTTGTTGCTTACCCGTTTCGGGCGGACTTCTTTCCGGGGAAAAGATTGATGATATTCGGGTCTGAGAAACTCTGGAAAATCGAATCATTCCGGAAAAATTGAATATCATTTCCAGGCAGCAACACACGCGAAGCTTTGACTTTTCACAGATTGAATATCTTGAATGTTTCAATTGCTTTAAAGTTTGAAACTCTGCGTGCGAGCTACAGAAATTTAAAAAGGAGCTTTTATAGGAACTAACTGTTGTCAGTTTTTAAAGCGAGAATTCCTCAAGTTTCCGGGTTGAACTCTCAATATATTCTAATAAGCGTATACATACAAAATTTCCACGCACAATGCATTTAATCTTTCAGTTACTTTGTCCTTCAACCAGGAATATTTCCTTCGATTGACGTTTTATGGAATCATTCTTCGGGAAACCTTCATTCAAATCCCCACGTCATGTGATTATATGCCCCTTACACGTTTTCTCTAACAACTTCCTGAAAACTTACTTCTACAACAGAAGTACTGCATATCACATACCACACCTGACAAATGGCTGCTTGTGCACACCCAGCTGCAGGAGTACAATCGGTTGAATAACTCTGTATCTTAAAACGGGCTAAAAAATATATAAAAAATATGTGCTTGTTTAAATATGCCCTCTAGCGGACAATTTTCCTTTTATTTTATATTTTACCTCCGACTTCACTCAGCTGGCTTTATTCTAAGAATATTGCGCAACGCGGGCTGCGATGTGATGCTCCGCTCAGTAATAAGCGATTTAAGCAGATGCGATTCTTGGGATATCTAGTGAAGCTTTCAAGGCTGAAAAGCGTGGGATAATAACTTGTCCAAATGGCAGCGTGATGCATAGACTTTCGAACTTCCCCACAGATCCCTATAATTTTCATCGAATGCCTGCTTTGTTGACATCGGAGATGAATTTCCTTCCATGGCAGATGACCGTATTGGGCGGTTGTAATCGTTGCTGTCTCGGTGCATCTGATTCCGAATTGATTCCAGGGACGGTAAAAGGGAAGACCAGTCGCTCAGCTTCCACACTTACGTCAACTGGTATTTGACGTCTGCATATATTTATTTTTAAAATTCTCAGTATGACAGATCTTCGCGTGAAAAACAAATAGCAACAAAAACAAAAAACGGTGGGAGGGAAACTATGTGCGGAATGGATTGGTTTTCGAAGTCTCGGATCTATTTTGCCTCGATAATTCCTATGTTTTTTTTTGTGAAAAAGAAGTCTTGGCTTCATTTTCAAACACAGGGAAAATTTCAACAGTTCGCTATTTTAGATATTTTTATTAACCAAATAATTTCTTTATAATTTTTATAGAATAGAAAATTTATTTTCAGTGGACATTATTTCATTTTTATTTATACAGTATTTGCTTCTTTAGTGAAACTGTTATGAAAAATTGAATAATTAAAAATTTATTTTTATTCCGCTATACACACCTACTAAAATGTCTTATATATCTTGCTAATATATTCTTGCACATCTTTGATGAACTCTCGTGGATTTTGAAATCCCTGTTTTCTAATCCTTCCAATCTTCCTCAAATCCTTTCGCGATTGATCTGAAGTCCAAATCAATAAGTCTTTTACAGTCCAAAATAGCAATATTCATTCAAACGTTCAGAACGAAAGTTCGGATTCTTATTCGTGATTCACTGCAGGTTCTAACTACAGTATCTGAAACTGAAACAAATGCTTCTTTATTCCTAGCACTATGTTTGGAATATATTTTGGATACAGTAAACCGTAATCACTATCTAACAGTGAGTCTTGCTATTTTTTTCATCCCACTCTCCCAAATAACGTCTCATCCCTTGTAAACGTTCTCCGGAATAATCCTCCAACCCTTTCTTGAATTCCTTTGTAGCTGTTATTTCGGCCTCAATAATTCTGTAATTATTACTTCCCGCCAAAAAATTCTTTGCACAAAAATTCGGTTACATTTTTTGTTGTTGCTTTTGCCGTCATGAAACTTCCAAAAAATGAACCTCCTTCATTTTTTGTTGAAAAAAAAAGTATAATTTCCAGGGCGGGTCTAAACATGCGCAAGCCTTGGGTGAGTTCGACGGATAAATCCAGTTCATGCTTTCTCGTCACTCAGTTCTTCAAAGCTCATGCTCGCGGAATTCGAGTGTAGGTAAAACGCGGTGAGGGGTCCGCATCTGGCCCTGAACTTTGGAAATTCTATCGCGCGAACCTTGTGGGATGAAACCCACGGCGTCGTGCGCGTCGCAGAGAACCCATGAGTTTGCCGGAGTTATGAATCCTGTTCATCGAAGGGTTGTGGTCAGCAGAGGCTCTCACGCGAATCGGGCGTAAGAACCCAACGGAAAAAGAAAACTTCGACGCTGGTAGCTTGTAGGCGTCGGCCTTGATCTTTTAATCTTGTACCGGAACGGTTGGGAGAAAAAAAGGAGGAAGAAAAAACAAACGGCAGTCCTTCCTTTTCTCGACGGAGATTCGGAGAAATCGAACAAGCGCAAGGGGTTTTATGTCTATTGAAACAAACGCCTTTCTTTTCCGTCCCTCTCAGCGTTTCCTTTTCTCCTCTTTTTGTCCTGGGGATTGCCACATTTACGCATCCTAATTCCATATGTATGGACGCCAACGCAGATTTCTCGACGTGCGTTGAGCAATATCCGCAGCGGGAACATTGCTGTGCTGACGGAACGCATACGCGGGCTGAAAAAACTAATTGCACCTGCCGCCAGGGCGTCCATCCGTGGACGAAAAAGGAATAAGACGGAATGCTTTAATTGGAACAGAAACTTTCCAAGAATTTTTTTGCTGAATTGTAGTGGTGGACCCCGGGGTCGCGTAACACGCATATGATGTTTCAGCAATTTTTGCGACGACAGTTTGTTTTTCACTCCTCTTATACAAAGCTTTATTGAGCTTTCACTTGTTTCATAATTATTTTCGAAATGCCTATGCGGCATTGAGGGGATAAATTAGATATTCGATTATTCGGGATAATGACCGGGGTCTCCATCGGAATATTGTGAAGTAATTGAAAATGACTGATAAACAAAAGTTTGAAAAAAATATCGACTGCATTCAATAGACGATGGCTGAGTTGACATTATATTATTCACATATTCCCGCGAATCGAAGTTCATCAGCCAGATCAATCAAAAAATGGGTCATAAATAGTCGAATCCTCGACAAAATTCCATTAAACTATGGAAAATTAAACTAATCAATCATGGAAACAACAAGCACGATGATGAAGAACGTCTCACAAAGAAAAATAATCTTTAAATATACATATCGTTCAAACAAAACGAAACTGCTCCCAAATAAACTATGCAGGTAATTTTTCCCCTCTTATTGCATCAGAACTTAGAGGGGGTGGTGCTAATGGAAGTCTGGAGAATCGGAATTTTACTCTCTCCGAATTTGAGGCGCGTTAAGCGAAACATTATTTTTTCCGTCCCGCAGGAAGCTTAATTTTTCACTGATGCGTCTAGGGTTAGACGAAAGGTTAGTAATTTACAGTATTTTCAACAGAAGCTGGTAAAATAAAGTGCAATAAATCCGAAAACGCTTCATATTTCCTATAGCGACGACAGAAGGCGCGCATGCGGTCAATAATTCACATGCTCACGCGTTTGGAAAGTACTAGCTTTATTCGCGGCTTATTTGAGGAAGCCGAGGAAAGAAGGCCTGAGGAAACGAGGTGCAGTCGAAATGACGAAAGCTGAAAGCGCGTCTTATTAATCTGAGCAGAAGGGCGCGTCGATTCTGCTGCTGAATAGGCGCAATCTGGATTGTGGCAAGCTGACAAGAGAGGCTTAGTTTACGCCCTTGAACTTGGAACAGAAGCGTGGGTTATCTCGGTCGATCGCTCCACGGACGTTGTCGAAGCCCCGTGCCTTACTTGGCAATTGTGCGCGGCGTCAGCATCAGGCGGGAAGCAGTTGTAGAGTAACAGGGGTTTCACTGTAAGTTTTCCGTGCCTGGCTACCTGCGTTTTCCGAATTGTTATTTCTCAACATTTGTTGGAACTTCCGGAGCCCCTTCTCTTGGAATCTATTCTCATGACGGAGCTTTCTAAGCAAGCAATGTCTCGGGGCTGGACTTTGAGCTATTGTATGTGTCTTAGTTTGGCATTGTTACAGACGTAGTGTTCCCTAGTCTGTTTTATTTTTCTGCGATACTACGTTGAGCTGTTCGTGCTCAAGTATCTCTTTATTCTACGTTTCCCTGTTGATTTTCCCGGAGCAACAACGGATCCCCGTGAACTCTAGGCCTATTCATTAGGACGCTACATTTAGCAGAAGTTGAAAACCTGTGCAGTAAATAACTGATCACAAAACAGAGGTTTTAAGCCTTCCAACGGCATAGTTTCAATTATTTATTCGTTGAAGTTGCCGATTAATTTCAGTTATGGACGTTGTAGGCCTATATACTCCAGGATTAATTTTCATGTGACATAATCCATGAGACATCTCTTCTCACGCACAAGCAATTTTTTTCACTCTTAGTTTTCAAGATTCATATCTTCATGTACTGTATTTTCTTTCATTTTTCGGAAGAGCCGCGTAGTCTCCGGGAACTGCAGGTGTATACGTTAACCGTCCACGAAGCCTTATTTGAGAATCACTTCTCCGGAGATTTGTCATTCGCAATACTCCATCAATTTACAGAGAACATGTCGTTTTTAAGTGTTGAATGTATTACTGTATACCCTCATTATCATCATTTCCGCGAGCCTCATTCCAGTATTTGACGTGAGTTTCTTGACGAGCCATCACGATAACCTTGTGGAGTTGCATTTTTTTTTATTGAACGAATTCGAATGATCAAACCGGAAAGCTCGTTGTATGTTAATCGGAACTCTGAGATTCATCGAGGTCCTCTGGTACCATTCAAGCTCTCAAAAGAGCATTTGAAAATCCTGTAATACGTCTTTTATGGCAGTTCTAACCTTCTGAAATAATCTTTGCGAGAATGAAATTCCTATACTGATCATGCCGTAAATCATGAAAAGGTGTAGTGATTCCGCGAGGTATTCTTTCAGAAATTATAGGCCTAAAACACTGTAGTAAAAAATAAATTCAAGATTATTTAATGACGAATATCGCTACTTTTCGTCAAGTTTTGTACGGAATTTGTGGGAGTCAGTTTGACCCTCAGTGAAGTTTTGTCTGTTCAGGCATCGAACAGGCCAACAGCATATTCAACCGCAGTGTGCAGGGTATGCCACATGAGAACTGGTAAATTCTGGTCCGAGTTTACGTTAAAAATATGAATTCTGTCATTTCTTTATGCTTAAAGTGCGGATTATCTGCGACAGTATTGTAAAATGCAAAGCTCTAATGTCTCATGCTGATTTGATATCTAAGCTGAGATGGCCAACATTCGAACTTTCTATGAGGGTACTGTATTTATGTATTTAAAATGTTTGGGGAAGGGTTTGAATTACAAGAGGCGTCTGGAATTTGGCATTAAATTGTAATATCGCATTCGATTGATCTTCCTAGGAAGTCTATTTAGAAAAGCTAATCTAATCTATGTGGCATGCGCAGAATATTTTAAGAAGCAGCACTGGAGAATTCAGGAAACTACACCCTGCCGCGGCTCACTTTCCAGTTCCCACGCAGAAAATGCTTGTCTATTGTTGCTTTTCTCAACACTTATAGTATTAATATCAAAGCCAGGCTTTTATTCCCCCTTTATATCCCGTGATATTTAAATCACCTGTTTTTTTTTTTAGAAATAAGGCCTTTTGGGCTGAATAGCATCTATAAACTTCAAATCTTTTCCTGCATATACAGTTTTCCCCCTCCTGTGCAAAGTCGAGGTGCGGTCTATCCTGGAGTGTTTATAACCGTGTAAACACGGTGTTTTCACGAGGAAAAACCTTTCTTTTCCAGGAAATGACTGATCATCCGGATACTGCTTTGTTTTATTTTTAGAGCCCCGTCCGCGAACCGGGGCATGCCAACCTTAGAGAGAGAGACCCACATAAGCAAATGAAAGAGGCAGGAATAAGAAGCTGTATTGTGTTACCCACGCAGCGAAGGGCTGCAATAACCCGTCAGTAATACCCCCACTCGGGAACACCTCCGAGTGTCCGATGACTCACGGCCCACGCGGAATCGGCTCGTTCGCATTCAGTACCAGGCGGGAAACGAATCACGGCCGAAGCGCAGATTCGTTTTCCAACTCGTTTCGATGCGGGTAACTTACCCATGTTTGGGTGCCCTGGTTCGAGTTTGTTTCTCAGCAGCTACGCGATCAATCATTCGGAGAAGTCCTGGGTGTTGACGTCTCATAGACACCGGGAAATTTTTGCGAGCACGCGGAACACCTTTTCGATTTGGCAACTCCGGTACGAAAACTGGCCGATTGTTTCCTTATGCCCCGCTTCTTGCACGTATTATAGTCTCCGGGAAATTTTTTTTCTCTCGCCCACACGCTGAGCATCTTCCAGAATCAACTTCTTGGCAGTTGTATCGCATTGTACTCATGCACGCACGATGCCCAGCACGTACAGGGAATAGAGCATCAGTGCGTTTTGGGACTTGGTGGTCAGTGACAGAAGGACTGTTCTCAAGGAATAAAATAACCCCTCAGTCACAGTACTCAGGGTCTTTCTAGTGTGTTCGGGGGGAGGGGGGTTCTTTCCGTAGTTCCGAATCAGTTACGCTCAATGTGAAGGGCGCCCTAAAAAGGTACTGTATACCGAAGTACAAGAAGTTACCCAGCAGGCGAAGGTTGAAAAAGGGCAATTTTCTTGGCACAACTTCAAGCCTTTCTATGAATTTAATACTAATTTTGATGATTCCTGTGCAGAAACCAGGTCGCATAATGTCTAAAGAAGGATCCCGTGAATACCAAAATTCTTCATTTTATACATTAAATGTAGATGATGGATTGCGTGAAAAAAGCGTTAAGATCGGTTGGGAGGGTATGTACGATAGAAAATGGCTCAATCCAATGACACAAACGTTGGGAGAACTTTTGATTTATGTTTAATCCGTTGATGAAATCAATTTATTCTCAGAACTTGTGGATGATCTCTCGTTTCACGTTTCTCGTTCGCCTTGGAACTTTTCAAAATTTGAAATAATTACATGAAAGATCTTGAACTATTATCTAAAAAAAAACAGGAGTTGAATGTGGGAAATCGCGCAGCTTTTTAAGATTCACGCTGTTCATGAAGTTGAATGAATAGCCCATGTGTTGACTTTCGGTTATGTAATATTGAAACCGTGAATAAGCCACTTTTCGAACGTTATACAACACGATGAGTAAAAGAGAAATGCGGTGCGGTAAATTGCGAGAGCGACATTTCGGTTCGGTGCTGTTTTGGTTGACGTGATTCTTCCGTGTGTGCCTTCAAGGGTTAAAAATACGGCAGCGAAACTATAAAGCTCGTGAATTGATTAAACCGCGGACGCAAGAGGTGATGCGTACTTTCTTATCTTCCCGTGCGTCATTTCAGTTGCCTCCGAGCGTATGGTCAGACAAGATTTTGCAATTTACCCTCGGTTATCAGTCTTGTTCTTGATCACCGATCAGTGATCAGTGTCCTCGCATTCGCGATCGTGGCTTTCGTTTGCATAAGGGTTTATTTCCCTCGGGTGCAATCTGAACGCGCTTCGGAGAAGTCCAAGGACGTGAATTACTCCTACATAATGCAGGAGATATAAAATAATGTAAGTGCGGTTTATAATTGCCCTGTTTTGATTGCCACTGAAGAGGAATCTTCTGCTAGGGCATTTTTCTGTCGTAACTTTCGTTACCTCGTTAAGCAGAGCTCACTTTTTCTATGAGCAGAGGCAAGACGATGATGGAAAGGTTATAGCCGAATGCCACCGCTTTTATGGCACAAAGGGATTCTCAAGAGTCTTGCAAATCATCAAATTTTAATAGCAGCCGATTGAATTTGGGGATAATATTCAATTTTTTGTTTTTGTAAAAATTGCCACCCAATCCAAACCAATTAGAATGAGATACAATCAATCAAGAAATCTATAATTTAAATCTTTAGCCAGCAACAGGATGAGCGTGAAATTGAAAAGAACGTTACAGTTTTTTATAAATTTAAGCTGAAATTATGCTTGTCACACTATTTACTTTAACTGATCCATCCAGGGTTTCTTTATGACAGCTGCATTCCCAGCTCGTGAGATAATTTTCATACCCTTATTTTTGTTCGATGGAGTTCATTTATGAAGAATCACAACACCTGAGCATTTTAGACACTGAGCAAGACTCGCGTAACATTGAGACATTTTTCCTGAGTACAGTACTGTATTTTACTGTAATTATTTTTGAAGAATGATTTCTATCATTGACAGATCTTGTAGGAAGACATACAGATCCTCGACGCCTAAAAACTAATTTCAAGTTTTTGATTCTTATATTCTCTTGGGTAGAATGGGATACATTTTTTTCAAAAACAAGGAGCTGAAAACGGATGGTCTTGTTTCATTCAGTTACAATTTTTGTCAACATTGCAAGACTTTCGAGGGACCCCTGGCATTTATGAAAGCTTACTTCAGAAAAAGCAATTTGTCCAGTATTTTATTTTACGAACTAATTGATCATTGCGGAAAAGGAGAGTTAACCGCCAGTCAAGTCTTACTTTCGTGCCGTAATCAGCCGTGATTACCACATCAAACCTGAGCGCTTCTTCATTATCGTTAAATTATACCCCATCGGAGATTATAATTGAATCCAGCCACTCACATTAGAAAAAGTTGGGAAATTTCACGGAATATTAAGCGCTTATTAGGATTAATTCGGGTTTATTTTATTTCTCGACAGGTCTCAAGTGAAAGACATTGTACTCTTTGACTCCGGAGCATGATGACATCGAGTGCGAGAGCAGGAAAACACGTAGGAGTCGTTCCCGGGCAAGCGACGATTGAGCAATGCCAATAAACTTGAAGCGATCAGAATCACTCAAGTCAGAGAGATCCGACGCTTCTCAGAAACGAGTCTCTTTCAAGAAATCCGTGCACGTGAAGCACATCCCACGCGGTGCTGTGCTCGACAGCCAGGGCAGAGTGGTCGCAGTGATCCCTGAAAACGACGACGACAGGCATCGTCAGGACGTCTTCCAAGTCCCCGAAGAACCGAATCCTTCCCACGAGGACTTTGTGAAAGAAGCCGCCGAGATTCTCCGGCAGGTGGACAAGTTTCAGTGCTCCACATCGACCACACCGTTCCGGAGACCCCAGGCCGAGGAAGAGTCGTCTCTACCACGTCGTGGTGTCAAAGGCGGCAAGCTGGCGCAAGTTATTCGACCATCCGACGGCTATCGTCGCGCCTCCCAGACCAGGAACATCTCTGGGCTCAAACCTGCGTCTTCGATCCTGCAACAAGGGTTCGTTTCATCGAACCGGCTCCGGAGCAGGTCTGAGGAGACCAAACAGGCCATGAATCAGCTCCAGCAGCACCATCACCACCAGCACCCGCCGAGTTACATGGACCGCGGACGATCCACGTCTCCTCCACCATACGCGACGAACAAGATGAAGCCTGCGCAACACGTTAACGCCCTTGTGGAACGGTTCAATAGCCAGGCCAGGCAACGACGGGAAGAGACAGTGACGGTGATGTCCAGCAATCATTCCAGGTCTCCGGATAGACTCGTTGCAGCCACTGGCGCCAGAACTCACAACGCCAACCAACCGTTTTCCTACCTGGCGCCAGGGTCGCCGACTTTGGTAGCTGCAGCTCCACCGCCGCCGGTTCTACCAGCATCCATGTCTTCCCCCAGGTAATTTTGTCGATTCTTTGTGATATGTTTGACTGACTCAATTTTTAAATCATGCAGCTAAATGACATGGTTCTGAAAAAGAGGATCACGGCGGTTTAATTCTGGTTTCCCGGAGTCATTTAGGAGGGATCCTTTCGGTTCACGCGCAATTTGATAATTTTTTACATGCTTCTGCTCACCCCATGAATACCATAGGAGTAATTCCAGTCACTGTTGTGTATCCCCTTTCTTATGAGGAGTGGTCTGCTCTCGCACCTGTTTCCCCCACGCGTGGCGTAAGAGTGATGGATCATGAGTGATTCTCTTTTACTACAGTATTTCTTGTAAGTCTTCTGTGTCGCTGATTGCCGAACAAGTGATCCAAATACGCTCCAGTAATGCTCCAACCGATGACGAAGTTTTAAAATTTAATTAATGGGGTGATGTGAAACAAATCAGCGTAAATTTTTCCCCTGAATCTATGAACGGGAAATAGACATTCCCAAAAATACTTGATCGAGAAAAAATTCTGCCCCGATACATGTTAAAGCTTTCTGATTACGACACAACCGGGACGGTTTTACCTACATTATAATATTTTAATAATTAAAGCTGATCGTAATATACAAAGCCTAAATGTTCGACATTTTTATCACGACATTTTCAAAATCGATATTTTTAACCTTTGTCTGAGTTCAGAACAAAATATCATTGATGCCTAAAATTACATTTGTACTTTTCGAAAATGTCGACGGAAATCCTCAAATGCATTTTATGTGGGTTTCTGCTGCCTCAACTTACATCAGTAGATTTTTAAAAGCAAATTTGCAAACAATTAGAAACCATTCACTTGAGCAGCGGGGGATTCAAATGCTTCTCTGGTGCTTGACTTGATCCGACAACTTTTAATCTTTATCAATGCAGGTACTATGGGCGCTTCGCATAACAAACTTTTTCCATAGACTTATGCTGTCCACGCTTTTTTTCAGACAGCAAACCCCGATCCGGATAACAGACTACCTCACCTTTGATTTTGAAAAAACGAAGGTGCTTTAGTAAATCATGCCCACGGAATAATGTTTCAAGTGCACTAAAGCTTTTTATGTCATCTACTGAGATAAACCAGTGTTTTCCGTTTTTATGAGTGGCTTTTTTTTCATATTTCAGAAAATGAAACCCTTTCATAGACTCCTCATACACGGCTTTCGTTATCGCGCGGATACCATTAGAAAATTGGTTTCTGGATCGAGGGCCTGGAAATAATTGAAATATACCGTGATCGAATGATCTAGAAAGGGTTGCATTTTCATAATGATCGGAATTACGTGTCCTTGGATGTGAAATAACAAATGACATGAACAGAGTCTATGTGAAATTTTTTCGAATTATGAAGGATGATACAAACGTAAAAATTAAGCAAGAGGAAAAAAGGTTGAACACCAGCACCAACTTGAAAAAATGCATTCACGATGATAGCATCAGGAACGGATCAAATTTTCGATACTGTGGCTCCATAATATTCTTCCACAGACCCGCAGAACAAGTCTTCACTTTTTAAAATTACTTTCTCATTGCGGATAGCCGCCAAAATGTAGCCCACTGCCTGGCAAAAAAAAGACTGATCGGCCAACTGATTTGTCCATAGCTGGTCAAAGAGACGAATTTTTCCTCGAGGAATTTTCGAACGGCGGGTGAATCATTTATCGACGGTTTTTCCAGGTCG
Organism: Notodromas monacha; assembly: GCA_905338405.1. Lineage (NCBI taxonomy): Eukaryota > Metazoa > Arthropoda > Ostracoda > Podocopida > Cyprididae > Notodromas > Notodromas monacha. The sequence continues at coordinate 119,110 of CAJPEX010000025.1, read as the reverse complement.
TCCAATTCGTCGCCAGGTCGAGAAAATAGCACTTCGTCGCAGTCTCCAGAGCCCACAGTTCTGCAGCAGAACCTGCGCTCCCCGCACGAAGTGATCTACGCTCAGGTCGCAGTGAACGGGCACAAGAAAGCGTCGGTTCATCGCCGAGACCCCGGAACGGACTCGCAGGAAGAAAGCGTGTCCGTTCTCCAGCGTCCGGGCGACGTGATGCGGAAATACCACCTGGACGACCACCCCACCTACAACGACATCAAGGTGGCGGAGAAGCAACACGGAGCCGTGGACTGGGGCAACTCCTACGCCGGTCATCATCACGTCCGCAATCGGGACCCGTCTCCCCACAACCAGTTCACAATCAAATCAACGAACCGCGCCGGTGGATTCCACACAGCTGCTGATTCTTTCAGGTGATTGTTTAGCTGGCTAATCAACAACTTTTATTTTTTTTACAAGTTCCATTTCTTTTTTTTTACAAAAATATAATTCTGGCACCAAGAAAACGGTGCGTGTAGTCGACGTGTCGCTGGCGTGGCTTCGGCGTCAGTGCATGCAAGTTCAGTACCATATACACGTGGAAACAGGCTACATCTTATTTTATGTCATATATACGAGGAAATTTAACTGTGTGGACAGCAAAAAATGTATGTAAAAAAGGAAACTACTGGTTTTTTCCAAAAATCTAAGTTCATACAATTTTCTAGAATATAGGTGAAGAATGACGGTGTTTATTTGAGGTTATGGACTGACAGGAAAAAAAATAAAGGTCCATATTTTTCTACTGAAAAAGGCCAAGTTCGTGATCTTCCATCCCATTTTTCTTCTAGATTCATTTTCTAAAATGATTCCAATAATTTCAAAACTAGTCCCAAGAAAAACGGCGGCAAGTGAGTTTTAAATGCAGGTTTTTGGAAAGGAAATTAGCTTTTGACTGGATTACCGTAGAGTAGCATGCTGCTGGCACTCATACGACATGCTCACACCATTCACTGGAAACTGGATTGAACATAATAATGCAATACATGAGTAAAATGAACTGTAAATCGAATGATCCTCTGAATAATAAAAAGTATAAGACTCAACGAGCTCAAATGCATTAATTCTACAATGACCTGGCGTAGTATTCGAAACATTTCATCAAGTTTCGCAGGGACAAATAATTTTTACGCGGATGAACAAAAGAACAGCAAGTTACGAGCAAATAAGGAAGTCGTACACCAATGGTTGAGTAGTCCATGCTCACAAGCGAACCTAACGTTTACAATTTCAAGGAGATCAAAAAGGTTTTTCCGGAGAAATGCCTATGACGATGTGCCATGGTTCTGACAAAAATGGTCCAAAAATGGTATTTTTTCTGCCCTTTTTTTTGAAGGTCCAGGGAGTCATCCCCGGATAACAGCTACATCCACCCTCCCCCGCCGTCGTATCAGCAGTCAAACAAAACTGCAGAATGGAGTCACGTGTCCGGAAGCCGCGACTTGGACGAGATCAGAGGCGCTGGCGACGGGATGGAATGGAAACGGATTGAATACGAGAAACCCGTGGAAACCACGCGGAGAACAGTCGGAAAGAACGTTTCCCGGGTCATTCTCCACACGGACAACGAGCCGGAAATCCAGCACCCACAAATCCCGTCGCGACACAAGGTCTCCCGGAACCAGCACGCCCCGGAACACTACTACTACAACAAGGTGCCGCTTAATCACGACAACCGACAGCATTACTATTCTAACCGCGATATGTCGCCTGCACCAAAACCGATGCAGAACTCAGGAGTGCGGTACACCAGCGTGACGAGGAAACCGTCGCATGCATCACGACCGGACATTCGTTACATAGACCACGAAGAGCAACCCCCAAAACAGCAAAACCACTACGCTACGATGGAATCAACGAAGAATAAGCAAGTTACGAGGAAACCGTCGTTGAAGAAGGAGCGATCGGCGATGTTCAATACGCTGGAGCGAATCAAAGGAAAATTCCGCAAACCTCTGAGCGAATTGCGGGATTTCAAGCAAAAGGGTCCAGCTCCGCAGCCGCCTAAGTCCAGCAAGCTAGCTTCCACCGAACTCGTTCGCCAGCACGCAGAAACCCATGAAAGAGTTCCCAGCAGCAAACCCTTGTCAAACACTGGACCGCCTTCGACATCTGCGCTCAGCAAGAAATCCCGGAAGGTGAAGATCACTTTCGAGCATAACCCCACGCGCACGGATTCCGACATCGAGAACCTCCGCGGATTCACCGAATACAAGGGTCCCGAGATCACAGGCGAGAGTCACGTCGTGAAGATTGAAATCAAGGGCGACGATCATCACGTGGACAACCCGCACCCGCAGCAGGTACCAATCCGGCACCACAGAGGCACCCGACGAGACCAAATCGGGCACCAGCAGCACATGTCTCAGTCGCAGAGCCCGGTGCGTGCACCGATCCCGGGAGACAGCAAGCTCCTCAGATCGCGAGAAAAGTTCTTGTCTGCTTTCCTGGGTCCCTCTCCGAGGAGCAAAAGCCACGAAAGATATGCAACACCTCCAAGAAAACCTGCTCCTCATCATCCCCCTCATCGGGTTCTCGAAGGACATTCTGGACAGGTAATAATGCAGTCATACATGGTGATTCACGAGCCAATATAAACCCGTAAAACGGTGAAAATTTCGTACCGTTTTGAACGAACGTTTTTAGCATTTGTGTCGGGAGAAGGTCGAACAACGTTAAATATGAGAGAAAGAAAATCCCACCATTTGTAATGCCTCAGAAAAAAAGTTTTTCCTGAGCAAATCTCTATGTTAGATCACTAAATTAATAAGAATTATTGACCCAAAGATGCTACAACAGTATCTTTCTTCTATGCAGGAGTTCCAAACTCCTGAAAAGGCCGAGCATTTTCATCCCTTCCCTTTCCGACCAGATACCGAGCAATTTTCCCAGGATTTCCCTCGACCTTCTCACACACTGTTGCCCAATACTTCGACACAAATTTCAAGCAAATGCATTTAAAAGATTTGAAAAATATTCGTTTTTGCGGGTCTCTAATGGCGCATGGATCACCATGTACTGTACCAATACACATAGACTCAAAAACTGCAGCGCACAACGATTTTAAAAGAAAAGTACTGTACAGTAGTTTGTATAACAGAGCTGCAAACACGTGACGTTTTCTGCTGATGTGACGGTGAGACGTTTCAAGTCGCTCTTCGTCAACTGCATGATTTTGATCCAATAAAAATTTCCTTTTTTCTAATGGTATTGAATCTCAGGCTCCTTCGAATTATGAGGAGGATGGCAACGTTCGAGTCATTTACGGAAAGCCGAAGCATTTCGGACAACCTGTGGGTGCGACCACGGACAGCGACGACTGTGATCTTGTGGAAGCTAGGAAGCACGGGTCAACTACAAACTTAAGGGTACAAGTATCAAAAATTTCGTCGATTTCGGAGAGCTAATGATATTATGTTGCTCAACAGAACGCCCGACGACAGAGCTATCAAGGAAAATCAGGTGGAAGCAGTGGCTCTAGTCCGGCCGGTCGACGGATCGTCCATGCCAACACGATAGACTACAGACGCGCCCCTGCAGCCAGCCGAGACAAAAGCGTGGCTGGACAGCCATGGACCATGAACCGCGTGAAAACAGGCGGTAGTAGGACTCATATCGGGGAACCCGGTCGGTCTGTGCACTACGCGAGTCATACAGTGAACCCAGATTACACCAAGCGCCAAGTGACCGGCGAAAGCAGCAGTGCTAGTGAGCACAGCAACCGCGGCCGACGTCGTGAGACTCGCCTCAAGCGCAGCACAAGCAGCGCCGCCAGTCTAGCCATCAGCAGCCACGGTGGTTCTCGGCAGCAGCTGTACCAGAAGCCGCAGCACATACACATCAGCTCCGAAAGTGACGGGGGTCACGGACCAGGATCTTTGGTACTTCATCGCAGTTTTTCACTTCATTTTCCATGCGCATTTAAAAGATTCAAGCATCATAGTTAGATTCGATCGTATAGTACTGTAGACCAGTCCAGATCATCGATGAATATTTTCTGCCTCCCAACATTGCTGCCCCCCGAATCTCTTCAATGCAATAAATTTGATGCACAACGGTGCCTCAAAAATGTATCCAGAACTTGGCCATAAGCTTGAAGGAAATCTTTTGAAGAACTCAGTCTCATCGATAACTTGCAGGAAGTCATAAAAGAGCATTCTGGGCACTCAGAAGTTCGGCCCTCATGAAGAAAGAAATGACTACTCACGCACGGTGGCTGACATTTTTTTTTTTTATTCATGGTACAGGATCAAAATTACGTCCGTAAAAAAGGGAAGAAAGGGTTGTGTGAATCCCAGGAGGGTACGAAAAAATTGCCATAATGACAGTGGTACCGTGAAAAAATATAAGGTTAAAACGATATGAGATCTAATGCTAATCCAGTCAAACCTTTCCAAGTCAAACTTAAAGGAAAAAGGAAAATAACTCGAGTCGGGGACACCAGCATTTATGTTTGGGGAAAGAAGGAAGAAGAACATGAAATTGTAATTCGTGACATTCTGGGCCTTAAATTGCTTCTTAAAATACTCGACCAGATCCTGAAGTTTGAGGCAAGGATTTTTTTTTTACACTATTAGTCTTTCACTTCCTTTTAAAACACATGAAGTTATGTGTTATTGCACTTGTCTCTTTCCTGTTACAATAAGATAGTAGCCAAAATAAGACATCTAAAAAATTCGAGTTGAAGATGAAGTTTGAGGAAATTGCAAGGGAGGTTTCTAATTCTTTTATCGTTTCTGATGGAATTTGGACAGCGTGAGTTGAAAAATATTCGACAGAGAGGTAGAATAAACTGTCGAGTATTCTAGTTTCAAGTGCTTGCAACTGAAAACTTGGATACGCACAATTGGCAATGAATGAAGCTCTTGCATCAGAGTCATATACCACTCGCAGTGCACGAGAGGAAATATTCAATTGTAATGACGTAATCTTCCGGAATTCGCAGGTCAGCCGTCCGTCCGGCTCGCAGTCCAGTCGCTCAGTGTACCTACACGCCGCAGCAGTAGCGGACATTCCGCCAGGTGGCGGCAGTCGAGGGCCAACGGCTCGTGCCGGGCGCTCGTCTTCCCTCAGCCAAGAAGACCTCCTGGACAAGCCCGGCTCGCTGAAGAAATCCCGAGCTGTAACTAGATCCTTGTCTTTGTTGGCGCCGTGGCGTCCACGCCACCCCAAGGAGCCAGTCGAGATGGAGTACAGCTACGACCAGGATCAAGGCCAAACTCCTGGCCACGGTCGTCCACCGCGGCCGCCGCGACGAAAAAACTCTCCGGGTCAGGAACCCGTGAAGACTTTCTCGGCTAAAGTGCAGCGACATCAGTCCATGCCCAAGGATTCCAAGCTTGCTGGCTGGTTCAAGAAGAAGCATCAAACACCCAGTTATGCCCAGACACAGAGCAATTGATGTAGTCGTCGCGAAATCTGTATACCGATAATTACACTGGCGGCCATCAGCCTCCAGGCATCAAGACTGTGATCTTGATCCCAGCCCCGTTTTCATATTCCACGTACGCTTACGCAGTTCATGAGCAATCAACATCTTTGGAAGAAAACTGATTTCTTCAGTGCCAATCGTTTATGGGAAACAATTCTACATTCCTTTCATTCCTAAAATTCACCACCCATGTATATTGCTGAAAATTAATCTTAGTTCTTAGTTGTGCATAGATGCTGAAGGAAGCACTCATAGTCGTGCTCTTACACATAACAGCCTTGATGCTGACTGTATCTTCGCTGCGGTATGGGAAATAAAAACACGTGTGTGAGTTTTTATACTAAGAATCTAGTTTTTGTAGTGAAGAACTGTTGAATCGCAATGCTAGAAGGAGGAAGTCCAGATTAACCTATTCAACGTCACATTTACCGCCAGTACATCATTGGAGACAGATGGTACACTCAACTGTGCAGGTAATGAATGCTTTATTATGCTACAACTCCAATGGGTTGTCACCCAAGTTCATTTAGGCATGATGCTCTTGCAACAAAACACTTGAAATAAATTACATTGCACACAATTAATGATCAGAGTATTACTGTACTGTGACAAGTTCCATTCCATGCAGTAATGCTGTACAGTATTTTGCTTACAGAAAATCATTGGTATTCCTTGTATGGTGCTTGTGTACAGGGAATGTAAGAAGAAACTTGATGGAAGCATACAGTATTTTGCTATGGTATTTCAAAATCTTTAGACATTCCTTATGCCAGCAACCCAATATACTGTACACGTAATTTCAACAAGCCTGATCAAAGGTCTCTTTCAGGGAATAAAAATTAATTTCTAAGTTGATGGTTGGACGTTGCAAAACTTGAAATGGTCTTCAAAAAAATATAATACAGTACAGTATCACCTTACAGAAATAGCAGATCTCATCAACGTCTCACCCACTCGGTTCATCAGTTAACCACATTATTACTAAATAAAATCTCATTTGACAGAAGCAAAAAGAAACTGCATTGCACAACAACAAAATCTTCGCAAGCTGCACCAAATGAACAAATCACATTCAGCATCAAAATTCGAATGGCAACCTTCCTTGCTTTGTCATCGCATCCAATGGTTAAGTCCAAGCATGTTTTTCACCTGAAGAACGAATTCAATGGCATTAGAGTCTGACAAGACAAGGTATCGCATCACTGAAACTTCAACTTACACTTAGTGCTAAACCTGTCGTAGCTTTTGCACTAAAAGCTAGTGCCACTTCAGCATTCTTGGCAAAATTTGTCATGGCAAATAAGTTCTCAATGCGCCGATCCAAAAACTCCCAAGTGTTGGATTTATCGGGGGAAATATCTTGAAGCATGAAGATCTCAGTCGACTTGTAGAGTGCAGTCAGCCCCAACCGCTTGCTATACCAATTCAACTATAGAAAAAAAAAGATCAATTGCGGGCCATAATATAACCTAAAATACCTCAAAGGGAAAAAATTGGTACATATGCATATACTGTCAGATGAATTTGAGCCGCTTTCATAATCTCTAATGAATTTTGGTCGAGAAAATTCATGAAATTTCAAGATAAAAATCACAAATAATGTATTGAACATTGTCAAGATAACCATGAACACATGCTGGTTCCCTTTCCTCTGGAACAAGCGAGTTTCGGGATGACTATCGCAAAGTTCCGCCCCAATTTTATCGTATTTCATTAATGAATAAAAACACTTGAATATCCTCAGAAAAAAACGGTGATGGAGCAGAAACCAGGAAAAACTCCAACGTGCACGCACAGAAGCACAGCTGCAGAAGCGTGAAAATTATAAGAATTTCAGTTAATTTGCCTGGCTTAAAACATTCGGACATACATCGTGGGATCTGTCATCTCCAGCAACATGCCAAATATCGTCCATCAAATCGGATAGAACAAACAATCCTGTGCGCGGATTCAAAGCTAAGAGGCTCATGGCTTGCGGCCACTGCGCTTCTACGGGCAAAATCATTTCCAGGCGGTGCTTGACGGAGTCCCGAATCAAATTAGTTTTCGAACTGAAATGAAGAACGGTTTAATCAGTCATCCGAAAAACGCGAGGCAAAAAAATTACCGTTGAATCTGGGGCGATTCTGGAGATCTTTCAAGTTCCTGTTCCATCCATTTCGTGAGGTCTTCGTTACATTTCAGGTAAAAGAAGGCAACCAAATCCACTGCACCGTCGCTGAAAAGACCATGCGCCACACTAGGAAGACCAATACTTCTGGCACCTTGAACGAAGAAGGGCGGAATATTCGGTTGGTTTAGATCTCGTTCATTGTGATACCATCATTTCTAAACCTTTTACAATTGCCTCTCTCGACCATCCATCCGTAGGCACGTAAGTCAACGCAGCAGTGAACACCTTGTTTTTAACAGCCCATTCACTGGAATCTTCGGTCCCATTTTCTCGAACGGATTTCACTACACTTGATCTGAAATGACGCCACTGTTGCAGAGAAACAGGAACAAGAACACGTTTCACAGCGAACATGGTACCGTTCGATTTTCTGCAATAAAAAGATACCAAATTGTTTCCAGAATTCATCCTATGGAAAATCACTCCAACATAACCATTGAATGCTCGCAAGAAGTCCAGCATATGTAGAACTCCAAGTTGAATCCCGGAACTATCCCAGTTGAGGAGAGCCACGCGCAACACTACCCCCATATAGATGTCGCTAAGAACGGCACACTTTTATTTATTGAGATTCTGCTGATACTGACTTTGGGGGGCAGTTGGACGAGGAAGTTAGGTTAGGTCAGGTGATGTTTCAACTATTTTTTTCAACTATGCATTTTGATATCTGTTCATCAAAAATATTTTAACTAACATAACCTGACCTAATCTACCTGCCCGCCAAATTCAGTTTTTGCAGAAAACTCAGGTCAGGTTAGTTAGAATATTTTTAATGAACAGATACAGAATATATGCTGGTTTAAATATTTTCAACTAGCATAACCTGACCTGACCTAACCTAACTTTACCCATAACCGTTGTTTGAAGATGGAGATAGTAGTCTGGCTCCCCAACTGGGATAACTTCAAATCCCATTGTAAATAAATTATTCAATGTACGTTAACTGCTGGATACCTCAGACATTCCATAGGCGTATTTATTGGTTTTATTTTTCAAATTATTTGTGCAAAATTCTAGGCAAATGTATCCTCATGTGTGCCTTTTCATGCTATTGTTTGGAAATAATAAAAAGCTAAAACAGTGTATGCATTAGATATATGGATTTGCAATTTCCTTTTCTGATGGGAAATTCCGTACTTATTGGCAATGCAAAAAATATAGATTCAAAACAAAAGCAGGTGCTGCCGATATTCAAAATAATTCATGTTTACATCGCTATGGATGAAGTACAGCATGCAAAGAACAGTCAAAAGTTCAAACTAGAGTGAGTTCATGAAGTCACTCATTGATGGCATTTAGGGACGGAGTGAAAGAGGATAGCCCTCTAGGAGAGTAGCAGGCAAAAGAGTGGCGGTGAAACAAAATGTGTACCATATCGTCAATGCACCGGGCCAATTGGCTAGTGCAAACGGGGCAGCCAACGTTTACCACTGCCTCCATCTATCCACTCACAAACCGTGTACCATACGTTCCTGAATACTGTGCTGCATAACTTGATGTAGAGTACTTCCCTGCAAAGCTGATATCTATGGATGTGATGGACAAGTGCAAGAAATATTCAATCAATAGGAATCCAGCACAAAATTGACCTCCTTGGAAAATTCAGGTTTTTCATGTGCATAGACCTTGCTAAAATTGACGTGCGTTCAGAACACAATCTTAGTGTGCAGCAAATGCATACTATTGCATCTAGACAGAATGCTCCCCTACTGGACACACCAACACAGGCATCTTATATATGGAGCATAGCTATTGTGGGGTTATGCTCAATGTGACCCAAGCAAGGCATCCTTGCTTGGGGCACAACAAAAACCACATGCCATTTCAGGCATACACAGCTGAAGACTCTGCTGCGCATCTGGTCTGCTGCAGTGGACCAGGAATGGCATAATTACAAAATGGGAACAACCAGACCTAATTGGCACAATGGCCATTGTTTTGTCTCTCAGCTCCATCATTGATAAAGCCAGCAGACACTTGCCAGCAGTTTTGCCTTGAAGAGCAAGGATCAACATGGGAATTGTCTTTGTATGTGACGTGTGTGTGTGTGTGCACTGTTATCTGAGTCTTCTTGTGTAGTACTGTTGCGTGTTTGACTGCCTGCTGTTAGGTCTGTGTATTGCATTAAAGGAGGATTTCTCAGGGACTCCACTAAGGAGGATCTGGCCTTGTAAAGGCTGCATTGGGTGTTTCATTTCCTACCCATTGTTGGATACTGGCACAACAAAACTGGTGGCCAATGGGTTTGCCTTGGAGAGGCAGAGACCCTGAGCACCCCCCATGTGAGTCATTTTTTGAGTTTTGCACTTTGAATTTTGTGGGGGTTTTGTACTGGGCAACAAACAATGCGTGGCATGCGTACCCCTTGAATTTGCGGCAACTCACTCCCTGCTTGAGCACAAAAAGGTCACACAGCTTTCAGACTCACCAACAAAACATTGGGGGGGGGGGGGGGGGGGGGGGCCCACTGCCTGAAAACCCACCAATTTATTCTGAGCTGGTGCCCAAGGGGGCTGTAGCCTCCACAGGGGATGCGCAGGTTCCTCTGACCTTGCCCATTACAACTTGGTCAAGTTATATGAGAAGCAAGCTCAGGCACCATCATTCCAGAAGTTCATGGGGAAACCCTCCTCAGATTACACCTTTGAGAGGATGTGGACTGCCTTCACTCTGGTCCACCTCATCCCCATGGGGCAACTCACCAATACCAACCACATCCGCATCCTGCTGCTCTACCTCAATGGGGATGCCTGGCGCAATATGGATACATTTGCTCATCAGGACAAGGAGATGGAATATCTTGGGGTACTCAAGGTTCTGTTCCATGAGTAGTGCAAGACTGAGGCACTACAGCTCAAGCTGTATCACAAGTTTGATTGCCTGCCTGCCCCTGCAACTCTGGCCAAATTCCAGGACTACTTTGATCATGTTGTGCAGATTGCTGAGAAGCTCAGCACCATCAAGACAGACATGCACCAGCTGCATCTGCAAATTGGACCGGTTCTTTGGGCACACCTCCAGCATGGGGGTTACCTGAAGATGATTCAGGTCTACATTGGCAACAATGTGCATTCTGCCAACCAGGATGCTGCATGGGCCAAATGGCACCAAACACAGTACCGATTCATTTGTACCTATTTTCAGGACAAATTGGTGCTTCAGGATCAGTCCCCCACCCTGGCATTTCAGGGCACTGCAGCAGCCCCAGAAGGGTCCATGCAGGCCTTGCCCACTGCTGTCAAGCAAGAGGCCAGGGCAGCCATGCCTGTTGTTGCAGCAACTGCCACCACAGGCAGCACTTTGCAGCCTGCACAAGTGGGAGTGGGGCACTATGGGCAAGCCTCATCCAAATGCAAACTGGACAAACAGGGTCAGTCCTGGTCAAGGAGTCCTCCACACAAGTGGCAACAATGGGGCAGGTCACCCAATTGGGGACAGAGCTTCTCCCCACATAAATTGTGGTCTGATCAGCATTGGTCATGGTACTGCAGCAACAACAGGAGCCATGGCCACTGCAAGCAGGATCCACACCAGAACAACCACGGACCCCCATGTCCCTTTTGCAAAGGTCAGCATGGCCCTATGGCATGTCCCGTACCCAGGCAGGACAGGCAGCAGGCCATCTGCTAATGGCGCCTCTGCCACAACTGCTTGGGGGATAATCATTTCTTCTGGGAGTGCTGCTCCACTCATTGGTGCCAACATTGCCAGGAGGCCCACCATTTGGCCATGTGCAATAGGGCGCAGGTGTGACAGCCACAGCAAGGCAAGGCAGCCCAAGCTGCCATTGCTGCGCCCACTATCAATCAGGTTGTGCTCACAGCACCCTCAGCTGCAGCTCCAGCAGTGGCTCCAGCCACATCAGCATGACGGGATCCAGTGGCCAAATGCTGCCTGGTTCTGGTTGTGTCTGCTCTGACCCTAGGACCAGCATGCACATTCATGGAAATGGCTGCCATCAACTTGGAGCCGTTAGGGTATACTGTGTATGCCCTGCTCAACTCAGGTTCCCAGTTGACCCTCATTACCAGGTCACTGGTACAGCGCCTCAATCTGCCAATTGTGGTTTGACTGCCATACCCAATTGGGGGCGTCAAACAAGGAGCAACCATTACAACAGCCAAAACCATTCAGCTCACCTTCACAGGGGAGGTGGCAAACTCACCCAAGTATACCAACATGGCAGTTGTGATTCCACATAGTAAATCTTGGAAAGGGACCAATCCTTGTGCCCTTCCATGGTTGGAGTCCTTTGCACCAGTCTTTGCAGATTGGTGCATCCTGACTGAGACATCCCTCTCCTTTGGCATTGTTCTGGGGGAGGCAATCTTTTACAGTTTTATCAGAATGTTGCGCCACCAATTTGGACTGCAGGGTTTCAAGGGATTCCAACCCATCTTGGCATTGTGACCCAAGGGACCTGGGTTACTCAGTGTCTGCAGATGCCCATCCCATCACCAAGGGCATGCCTGGCACTTGACATGCTCAATTTGGACTCCAATGGGGAGCTCAACAGCCTGATTCTGCAGTAGGCCTATCAGGACCAGATCCACATCCTGGGATACCCATGAGAAGAACAATGTTCCTTCAACATTGGGTTTCAAGAATATCTCAGACAGCTCACAATCAGCCCAGGGGGCTGTGTTGTGGCACCCTTGTTGAAGACGTTGCTGTACCCAGCACAGTGCAAACCCAACCTGCGCACTGGTGCCCCATGGAGCAAATTGGTTGTGAAGCTTCTGCAGGCTGGCACCCCCATGGTGCAAGCCTATTGAAGACTTCTTCAAAATTGGATTGAGAAAGGCATCATTGCCCCCACCATGCTGGATGAAATGAATCAGCAGCGTCATTGCCTAAATGGAGCTGCTGCATCACAGTGTTGTGCACCTATCCAGCTCATCCACACCTCTCAGGGTAGTCATGGTGGGCTGCAGACCCTGGCAGTTTCTTGTGCAACCAGCTGTTCTGCCAAGGGGCCAACATCCTGCCCCACATCACAGAAATCCTCCTAGGGTGGCCCTTCACTGAGAACTTTGCAGTGTGCAACATTTGGAAAGCTTTTGTGCAGGTAGAACTTGCACCTGATGACCAATGGGTTCTCATCATCCAGTGGCAGGAGGTCCAGTTGGATGGCAGCATCATCCCCAAGTTCTTCCAGTTCTTGCGTCTTCCCTGGGGGATCAATTGCACTCCTTTCCTTCTCAATGCTGTTGCCCACTTTCTGTACCACAAAGCAGTGAACAGAGGCATCATGCTGGCAGCAGAGCTGGAGGAATTGTACGCCACCACTTACGTGGATGACCTGCTCATCAAGGGGAACATGCCAGAGGTGGTCCAGGGCAAACTGCAGCATGTCACAAAGGTGCTGCAACTTGGCAGCGTCCAACTGACCAAAATCAAAATGTCTTTTCCCAGGGGGGAGAATCTGGTGGACCCATGCCCTACAAGGTCCTAGGCACTGTGTATATGCCAGAGGCAGATCCCATCAGTGTCTGCACCAAGTTGCCAGAAGGACTCTTGAAATGTCAGAGTTTTGAGAGGCAGCAGATTGTAGGCATGGAAGGGCGCCTCTTCAATATTACAGGGGCCATTACACCATTCAGCACAACCCTGAAAGCCCTACAGCAATGGTTTGATGAGATGCACCCCAAGGTGCCCTGGAAGTACAAGCTCACCAAGAAGGAAACCAAGCCATGGCACAAACTCATCTACAAGGCCTTGAAGGTGGCACACATCAAGGTGCCTCACAAAGTTGCCAGCTGGGTCAGAGACCCAGGCAGCATTCACGTCTACTTGGACATCAGCAGCATTGAGCTGGGCATCACTGTCTACTTCACATTGCAGAGTGCAAACTTGCCTGGTCTGGGAGAAGTCCAAGGTGATTCCCAAGGCCTGTAGGCTGGCTCCTGGGGAGCCCCTACCTCCATTTTGGATCAATTGGCTTGCAATTGCCACAGCCACCATGGCAACCCAGATGATGCAGCCATTGGCCTTGAAGGTTGACCTGCACTGGCACATGGTTCACTCCTGGACATATTATGTGGTCACACTGGCATGGACCCAGAATGCAGCAGCTCAGACTGATTGGTATGTCCAGACATGGGCACAAAAGATTGTGGTGAGCACATCAACACATCAATTGCACCACATGCCAGGGACTGACAATCCTGCTGACCTGGCATCCCAGGGATGCAACATCAACACACTGGTCAATGCAACCCTTTGGTGGCAGGGGCCATCATGGTTGCCACATTGGGATCATTGGCTGGTGCAGCCACTCAATGTCACTGCAAACATTGTGCAGCAGCTCAAGGATCCCAAGAAAGCCTACCCAGCTGAACAGCAGACTGTCCTAGAGCTTTTCAACAAGGTGAGCACATGGGACAAGGTCAAATGGCCCTCATGCACTTTAAGGCCTACATTGTCTGCAAACACCAGCAGCAACCTTGGCCTATGGCAACATGGTCCAACAGTGACACAGTTAACCCTTACCAGGTAGGGTGGTTGGCCAAGGAGTGGTGGGCTTCCGATGACAATGCAATCCACATCATGTAGAAATTCCACAGCCACACTGAGTGGGTCAATGTTACATGCAACCGCCACAACAAGAAGCAGCCTGACTTATGCTGGGACCCAGACACCAAGCTGGTGACGTCACGCAGTTTGCAGGATGTGGACATCTTGTTACCACACTGCTGGTGGGGTCTCAAGGTGCGCAAACAACTGATCCACATCCTGGTACCCAAACCTGGGAAAGTCTTCCCACTTATCAGGGCATTCATCTGGGCTCACCATGAGGAGTGGAAGTGCACATCCACCACATCCATCCTGGAGTGGCTGACACACCACTATTGGATGAAGGACACCACCCTCATGGTAAGGAACATCATCTAGGAGTGCCCATAGTGTCAACAGTTTGACAATGGTGAATACCATTCATGCAACCCATAGCACCTCTGCCCCCTTACTGGCATTCAGGAACAAAACCATTTGAGACTGTGGGGGTGGAGTTTGTGGGTCCTTTTGAGACCCTGGATGGCAAAACCATGTCCATCTGTGTCTTCTCCTGCCCACTGGTTTGGGCAGAGTATTTGCTGGAGCCAGTGTTGGATGTGACACTGAAGGTATTCACCACCACCTTCAACACCTTCTGCCACTCCCAGGATGTCAGCCCAACCTACATTATATCAGACAATGGGGTTGCATTCCGGGCAGAGTGGCCCTGATTCCTGAAGGCCAAGGAGGTGGAACTCAAACAGCACTTTTCTTGGAACAAGGTGCAGTGGCACTACAATGCAGCTTGTGCATGATGGGCATAATCAAGGGCCAGTTATAGTGTGCTCCTTCAAAGGGGTGCACTTCAAACACACCCCTACAATCTGTGAGGCCATCAAATATGTGGAGTGGATGTTAAATTCCCACCCACTGACATACCTGCCCACCAATTGGAAGGATCCAATCTGCATCAGCGCATCCATGTTCCTGAGCCCAGGAGGGGAGGACACCACAGATCCTGCATGGGATCCAAATTGCTATATGGACCACCCCCATTGCAATCCTTTGAGTATGTGGACCAGAAAGACCAAGCTGCACTTGGACTACCTTAAGGACCTATGGCATGCATTCTACATTGGGTACATCACCAAACTCTGCTACTTTCCAATGCACTTGCTCAAGGGGCCCAAGCACCTGGAACCAAAAGTTGGCCAGGTCATGCTACTGAAAGTGGCAACCTTCAAGGGTGACACACCAATGTCATGCCTCAAATGGAAGCTCTGCTTTATTGTGGAAGTTTGTGCCAGTCCATGGTATGACAAGATCTGCACTGTTGCCATGCTGGTATCCCAATGGTATCCCACACTGATGGGACTTTGACACTGCTCTTCCTGTGCAGTCAGTCAATTACCAAAACCTTATTCCACTGGAGGTGGAACATCAGCCAGACAGACCAGAGGTGACTCCATCACCAGCAAGGAGCCCACCACAGGTGGAGACATTCCCCATGCAGCAAACCCCCCCCCCCCCCGGAGGCTACTCCTGATCCCACTGCAGTGGTCTCTGACACAGTGCAGGGAATACAGGCTCAGCTGCTAGCAGGGTGGACGCCCATCTGCGCTGCAACAAATTGAGTTGGTTCAACAAGAAACACAGACACAAGATGCCGTGTAACAAATTTATTTGGTTAACAACAGAGCCCGCATCAGTTTCTTCAATCACAAATCAATTCTGACAAGTGCAAAAGTCAGATTTCCAAGACATCCAAGTCAGCAAATTGTATGAGGAATTTTATTAGGGCTTCAACATTTGTTTAATGCTTCCTTACAACAAGAAAGATAATTAGAACATTATACTGTATATG
Organism: Notodromas monacha; assembly: GCA_905338405.1. NCBI lineage: Eukaryota > Metazoa > Arthropoda > Ostracoda > Podocopida > Cyprididae > Notodromas > Notodromas monacha. The sequence goes on along the minus strand of CAJPEX010000025.1, from coordinate 103,114 downwards.
CGTTTATTTGTGATGTCAGTGGTTCTGATTTTGAAATAAACAGTGGTAGGGTTGTTTTATCTTGAATATAAAATCTCACCCCAGCATTTTCTGTTGTGTTTTTAATTTAATTGCATCCCTTGACATAAAGGAAAAATACACAGTAGCTTAATTCTTGAAATAGCATAAACAAAAGTAGACCTTCAGGTGAAAATGCAAATGTGAGTTAAACTGGCTCTGTAAGATAAAAAAAAATCTTGAAAAATCCCCCATTTCTTGAATGTGCTGCCAGACACAAACCCTGGTTATGACCATCCCTAAAAGGCCATGAACATTTCATGTGCTCAGGGGTTGAACTAATGCTTCTTTTTATATACAGTATAGAGTTATAGACCCATACTTAGAATGCACAAGAAATGTTATGCATTGTTGACAAACATTTTTAACTGTATCTTCTCAAGAATTGCTCCGTCAACTTCTGTAAAACAGGCACTCATCTTTGCTTCAGCCAAAAATAATTTTTAACATTTAACTCCCTCAGAAATGTCCATTATTCTTGGACTTCAGTTGAATCTTTTTGAAAAAATATGCAGATTAATTTCTATATAATTCCATCAACAAAATATCAGTCACTCAGCAATGCAGACTCTCAAGTCAAACTAAAGCAGTGAAAATGCTGCAATATGGTTTCTAGATGAAAACGTCATTTTTTTTAAAGCACTGGATTTCTTGAACTTGATGCTAGACTGGATTGCAAGCATCCCAGAAATTTATCAAATACAAAATGCATGTAATGCTTTCTGCCTTTTTTCCATTGTGGCCCGCATAATGCTCTACTATTTCAATGTGGCTCTTGGCCACTTGTGACTTGGGCAGCACTGTGAGTGACTACTGTATTGTTCTATGGCAGTTGCAAGAAGCTCCCCTGAACGTTGGATCCAGGTTTTCGCTTTCTGTGTATGTACGGCGCCCTCTTCCGCGCGGCACGCGGCTTTAAGGAGAGCATGAAGCTGCCGGGCCGTTAGACTGCTTCGCGCCTTCGGGATGCGTGCTGTGTGTGGGAACGGGAGAAAAGTCGATTTCGTTGATAAAAGGATGGAGTGCTTGCTTTCTAGCGTGAAATGTAGCAAAGGTAAAGCATTGAATTTTTTTGTGAGCTTGATTCAGTTAGAAAATTCTCCCCAGCTTCTCGCTGTCGGATTGCATCACAGTTGTCGGTGGTGCATTTATTTTGGCGTCATTTTGTGGAATAAATGTGCTGGCAAGCATTATTTGCCATTTATTCCTTCGCAAGTTGATTTTCGTGGATTTTGATCGTTCGTGAGTTTACATTGAAAATATGAAAATAAGCATGAAACACATTTGCTGAATGTGAGAAACTCCATTGAACTTTTAAAAAATTAAAATATCTTGGACGTTATTTGTGAATATTCCACCCTCATGATTGTTTTTGGGATGCAATTTTTTCTTTACTATTGAGCCCTGCCTGAATTTCCTTTTGAAATATTGTTATATCTTTCATGCACAGCTGTAATTTTTTGCTTCCATCGTTTGCAAACATTTTTTGATTCAAGCTAATCTGTATAAGTTCCTGCAAATATATACCCTGGAAACAAGGAATCAAAAATTCGTTGGAAGGAACTATAATTTACTCCGCTGTACTATTCGAGATTCTATCATCTTTGCTGTGATGATATAATCTGGTATTCTCTTTAATGTGTCTTGGAGACGATATGGGGTTTTTATGTTCAACCATATTACTGTTGAATAGGGAAACCAGTGCAAAATCAGTTGAGGCATGCCTGATGATTTTAACAATTTTATTTTTTATTTTCTTGCGTATTGATGCAGTTACTGTATCAAAGGTAATCTTACGTCACGAAAGTCATGCGATTCTTACGATATAAGATGAGCTGCATTATGTACAATTAGTCAGCTAGAGTAACACATTTTAGGAGGGACATAATACTGTATATCAGTTATGATCTAAATCGAAATTTTGTTTTACGATCGGCAGTTCTTGAACCATGGCCGCAAATTAAAAGTTCTCAATTGATGTTCCTCGAGGCCTTTAATGTTCGGAGTCTTCATGCAAGTGCTCGCAATTGATATAGGGAAATGGGACCGAAAAAGTTCAATTGAATAAAAGAGCCAGAAACTAAAAATTAAATATATCAAATTTTTGCCGAACATCAGCGTGCTGTGAAGTATAAAGCCCCATTTGGGCCCTCGAAATTAAGATTGGGACCCCTGTACAGTACTGTACCCTAATACAAGGGTGCTGTAAATAACTCGAGGTGAAGCCCTAGCCCCACCCAAATAAAAATTCGTTGAATTTTGAGCCATAAAAATTGATTCCAAAAGAGCCTCTTCAAGAAAACCAGATCTAGAGCCGATGTTGAAAACGACGCCTGTATTTCATAATCCATTTTGCTGAATCTCGTGTCTTATTTGGATACATAGTGTTTGACTGTTTTATTAAATTCTTATCGAAAGCTGTGAAAATTCGTTCAGTGATCACCAAACGTGTCGTGTTTTGGATTCGGATGAATACGTGAACCGGGGAATCGTTCATTTAAATCCCCTCCCCCGTCCGTCAGGTCGGCCCTGTTTTATGTCGGGGGTCGACCGCTGCAGAACGAGGTGAACTGAATTCGGCGCGAACGGGAACGCAAATCAGTTCGGGTCGTGACTGACGTATCATGAGAAGGTAGCTGTGAATCCCCGGCCGTATCCCGTTGGAACAGAAATCCGCAACACCCCGGTATTTGTTCTGAGACTTGGTAATGAAGTGAGCGTAGACCCGAGACTTTGTGGAAACCCTCGGCAAGCCTAATCACCTGCAGTTAGCGTGCCAACTTGCTATCATGGCCACTGTCAACGGACGTCCTGCACAATATGGCATCAGCCTTAAACAACTGCGGGATCTCATGGAGGTTCGCGGTCGTGAGGCAATCGATAAAATCAACGCGGAATACTCCGGAGTGCTCAATATATGCAAGAATTTGTACACATCTCCCACAGAAGGTTAGTCCCATTTTTTTATATTCTCTCTCGAGAAACTTTGAGCGTTGCTGCGCACGACGAAGGGTTCCTCTGGACAAATCAGTAAGATTAGAAACATATTGGTTTCGTGACCAGATCACCGTTCCTAGAGGATACGCTCTGAGGCGTTCGAAGTGCATGCTTCGACGCTTATTTCCGGAACTTGCGTGACTAGACCGCAGAGCCGGACTAGATGAAGGTCGTGGTTGAAATTCTCCTTGCGGGTTCTGTGGTAAATTGAAGCTTCCGAGTACGTAGAAAGAAAGTACAGTATCACCGAATTCAATTACTGGAGCGTTTCAGCGACGGGGAAACCCCGTGTTCATTCCCGGAACTCGGCGCATGCCGCTGTCGTGCGAATCAGGACATATGAATGGGTGCATATTTTTCCGTGCCTGTGGAATTGACATTGATCTCTGCCCAAGTCATTTTTTTAAAAGCAGCTGTAAATTTCTGCCAAGTTTCCGGTTCTGCAAAGGAGAAGGTCGAGTCGAATTTCAAACGAGTAGCGAGACCCGAGTCAAAGCGGATAAGCGAAAATTATTTCCACTCTGATGGATCCGTCAGAACCTGGGTCACGAAGTGGTTATTTTCTTGTCATGCGTGCAATCGTTCATCGTCCTTGCTTTCACGTTATTTTTGTTTTACTCCGGATTGTGCGCGTGTATACCGTAGTTCAACGCTAGTCCGTAAAATAAAACAGCGTTTTCTAGTGTGCTGTCAGCTTGATATCTCCATCTGGCTCCGAAATGTACGCGAGCGTGACGCCTTCTGGTCAATTGTAACGTTTTCCTTTCATCGGATTTGTTTTGATTCACATGAGGCCGAATTCGATGAATCGGTCCTCACTTGAAGGGTAGGCGATCTTGTATTTAAACCATTTTTTTCTATGCTTTTGTAGTCAACCAGAAGCATTTTTTTTGTCCTTGAATCGTCACGTGATTGTGTGACTCATTGACTGTAAAATTTCCTGGAAAATTACCTTTCGAAGTGGGTGTTAGTGCGATAAATTATTAGGTTGGTTTTTGTGGAGCGTCCTTTGCGTTCCCGACCTGATTTGATGGATGGAACCAGTGCGTCTCCGCGAGCGCATTGGTTACTCATGATGAGAAATTCAGAAAAAGGAATTCTTTCCCAGCAGACAAACCTGCATTCTCAACTTTGGTTGGGAAAATTATTGTGAGGCTGCTTTTCAAGGATGACCTTGTGAGGGCTGTTTTTTTTTTTTGTCCTGTCTGTCAAGTGAAAGACACTCCTTTTCAATTGCACGTGCCAAGTTGTTCTCGAAACCGTCGCTTAATCCGTCATCCAGTATAAAATTAAGTGTAACTTGAGTTATCTGTGCTGAGTTGACAACATTCTGCACGTTTAATCTTTTGGCAGGGATCATCGACTTCTTGGGGAAATTTTTTAGAATACATTAATTTTTATTAATATCCAAGGATTACTTGGTATAATTAGTCAGGCAAATCTTGAACCGCATTAGCCCGGATTATATGTCAAAAGAGGATTGAGTGTCTGGAGTTGAAAGTTTATGAGGCTTTCGGGCTGCTTCATTTCCTCTAAATTGAGCATTTAGGCATGGTCAATTGTTCATCGAGTCCTAGATAATCTGAATTTTACAATATTTGTGGAGTATCTCATTTACCTAATTACCTGGAACTTCAAGAACCCAGGAGCTAAATTCTTTGCGCCTTGCAAGGATATTTATTCATAGTATGAGCGTTTACGGGTGCCCCTGATATTTCCCCCTTTTGGTAACGAAACCGTCCCAAGTATCAGAACAAAAGAGTCGTGTAATTCGGGACGGACAAGAGTTCCTATTCTGCCTTTTCATTGTCGCTGTTTGAAATCGAGCTGCTGACATTGGACCTGCAGCTTTGTGAGGAATTTGATTAACTCATGGTAAAACTCCAGGCATTTGAAGTAGGAGTTGAGTTACGTGTATATTTCAGGTCCCATTAAAATATTCTCCCGGAAAGGATAGTCGAGGAAGAGGCGTTGTTCCGCATTTACGGAAGCGAAATCATTCCACCGGTTCCGCCTCTGATGAATAATGGTCGCGGTTCTGGTAATGAAAAGCGTGTACAGAAACATTTACCGTCCGGAAGCACACAACTTGCCATAATGTGCCCGGGTTGCGCTTGAAGTCGCATGGAGATTCGCTCCATTCCATCCTTTTGGAGTGCAAGGAAGCAATTCCAAAAGGAGGTCGAAATTGAGCCTGTGGGTGAGCCGGAAGAAGGGTCCACGAGGTATTCTCAAAGGTGATGGTCCCTTGTCATCAGTCGCATTCATTGAAATCTCTGCGAGAACGCGGAATGAGATTTTTATGAGTTGAAGTATCCCTCGGGAGGAATGGCGGCATTGTTTGAGTCGTGAGTGCGGGTACAAGAGAGGGCCCAGGCTGAAGACGAGAACAAGTTGAGGCGCGGGTGTAGATAAGACGTGAGGGTGGTGCATCGAACGTGGAGGGAAAAGGGGGGTGCTCGCGTTCCTTGGCAACGATGCAGGACTCTGCGTCTCTGTCGACGGTCCTGTCATTCTATTCAAGAGGCGCCGCTGTAACAAGACGGTCTTGGGGAAATGTGCGGGTCGCGGTGTCGAAGGCCGCGCGGACTCGCTGCCGGCTGCCCGCTCGACACCTGCGGATGCCCTCTTTCTGGGCTTAATCTTTGACGAGCTAGTCGGCTCCGATGAGCCTTCACGGAGCTCATCTATTCTCAATGAGTCGCGGCCCATCACGGCCCATTCGTGCTCTACCTGCATGTCATACTGGGGGGCTTGCACGTCGGACGTCGCGACTGTCATCAATCCGTCTAAATTGTCGACATCGGAATCTCTTCATTGTTTCAAGCTCCGAATTGGATGATAATCACTTTATCGGAACGGGAGTGCCTCCCAACGACGAATCCAATTTGTTCGGAACACTGTTATTCACTTGCACGGATCTTTCGTTGTTCTGGACGCGTTTTCCATTACTGATACACGGCGGCCAAGACAATTTCGACGATTTTCAAGAGCGGCTGCATTCTAGAAAACATTTGTGACAAAATTCATGTGAAGCTTAACGATAAAATGAGTTTAATTCACAATAGAACTGCTTTGTTGAATATGATGAATACGAATATAGCACTGCGATAAGCAAAGATTGAAAGAAATCGAGTAGGACTATCATTTGAGGCTAAATTAAATGTTTTTGAGTAGTTGGGGAAATTTACCGCAGCAGTTCAGAGGTAGGTCCAAAATTTTCTGGACCAACCACCCCGTATTTGTGGTACAAGTAGATCAGTTCCAAAAGTAGGGCTCCTGCATGGAATTTGCAAGCTTACCTTCATTTATAAATTACCGTAAATTACGAAAAAATTGACCTCCTTCCGACGTTAGCTTCGATGTTGAAACAAATGAAAAAGCCAAGTACTGTACAGTGGTGTAATTGAGATGAAGCGCTGTCCCCGGTGGACTGGTGTTAATTTTTCTTCGCATTATGCGCCCGTTGAGAGGTACCACTCTCGTGCATTAGGGTGGTGCTTCGAAACCGCTCTTTTCCTATTCCGAATCAATTCAATCCTTTAAAAGCAATGTGTTATCACGTGGACATATTTATTTTGCACTGCAACGCGATACGATTTTCTCAGAAAATTTCAATCCTTTTGACCCGCGGAAGTGCGGAAACCTTCTCGGATTCAATTTCTGTGGTGGTGTTTCTTATCTTGAGCAAATTTCCAAGGTTATTCATCTCGAGTATCTCAAATTCTGTGTCTTTTGTATTTTCCCAAGGTCTGCTACGCCATGCGTGAATAATTTAAGTTGATTCAACATTTCAAACAGCAATAATTGCAAGTCTGATATCTGATTTCGTTTTATTTTTCTTGCCTTACTCTTTTTTCTCGGAATGGTACTGATTGAGGACCATTGATTTAGGATACGTATTTGAAATAAAAATTATGCTGAACGCAGTCGAAGGCTTTCCTTCGTCATTTGAGATCTGAGTGTGATTTTCGAATCCCCTCTATGATATTATTGAGCTCCTACATTATTTTACTAAATATTGCGACCCTTCTCCGCCTGAAGTTCTTCGCATGACATAAAAAAGGCCATTATATTAAATGCAGCGGTATAGGCATTGTAGTGTGAAGTTGTTCTTGAACGCGGACGCCTCATTCGACTAGTGAGATAAATCAAAATCGTGATCCCTGAAGCCAAGAAATTTCTCGGAGAAAGCAGAGAACGAGTCAGAGAAAAATTTGATGAACTATAGATATTCGACGGGAATGCAAGCTTCTCAAAAAGATTACAGAAAAGGAAAGGAATATCGGATTCGTTTGTGTTGCGCGAGATTGAAATTTAATCGTTTCAAGCTCTTCGTGAAGCTGTTCATCGATTTTTCTTATTTTACCTGAAGTGCGCTCCGTCGGGAAATAAACTTGTTGCTGTATTCCGTTCTATAGTTTAAATGAAAATTTTTATTGCATTGCTGCTTCTGTCGCGTGTTCAATTGTGACATTCCTTACATTCACTCATAAGAAACGGAGATTCACTTCGGCTGTTTGAGAACCACGCTGATTCCCATACTGTTGAAGCGCAAAAAAGTTCCTTTTCATTTATTTGTTTGTCGTAGTTCAAAATATCTGTGCGAGATTAGTTCTTGAGAATCAACAAGTGTCCATAATTAAAGAAGGCTATTGAAATAAAATCCCTCTTTCGTAAAAATTAGATTAGATACTTCTAAAATAAATACAAGAATACCTGAGGGATAAAAAGTTCTGCCTTTTTCGTGCATAAACTTGAAGCATTGATTTAAGACATTGATTGAAGGATCGACTCATAACCACCGTCGAAGTTTTATCGATTTTTTTGAACGAATGTAATTTGTATGATGCTTCAGTTTTAAATCAATGTGCTATCCCTCGTCCATGGATAATGAAAAGTGCGATCAACTCTTCATACGAAACTCCGAGACGTGAGGAGGAGCGACACTTCGTTAGATAGGACTCCTAATAGAATTGCTACTTGATTATCCGAAATAAGATTTTTTGAAGATACAGCCTCGATGCTTTCATCGAGGGAGAGAGGTCCAGGTTTTACTGAATGAAGGTAAAAGTAATGTACAGTACTATGTACACCTTTTTCCTACCCAGAAGCCCGTCACCCTCTTAATGTAAGCCTACCTGAGAGGAATAGGACAGGTTTTAAAAGTGCATCTTCCCGAGTGCCCTGCTTGTGCTGTAGTAACGATTAAAATCATTCGAGCTCTGAGGGTAAAGGCCGCCGGAAAAGAAAGAAGTGAGTGGTCGGGAAATGCACGTAATTATAATAACTTTAACCTGGCAGCGATCTGCTAACAATAAACCATTGTCTCTTCATGAATCTGTTCCGCAAGTAATTGGAGAATGGAACTTCTCCGTTCTATGAGAAGCGAACAAGCTGCAGGGTTTTAGTGATTCTCCTTTCATTGTTAGTACTGGTCCGTCGAACTACTGTACCTGCTCGGATTTACAACAGTGGTAAGTTGATGGCGCAATGTGCCGTCAGCAAATCGAGCTCGCTCACCACTCCGTAACCCCGAAGTATTGTTCTAACCCACACAAAGTCGGTCATCTGTTGCAGACGCATGAAATCGCGTTCCATGAGCCGACATTGAAGCCCGTTTCATGCGAACAGCGCATTATTCCGTGCCAAGGATATTCCCTGCCTTGTACCACATTTATTCTCATGTGTGTTTGATTCCCCCAAAAGAGATTTTAAGCGCTTTGCTGGCGTGCCGATTTTTCCATGACACTGCTGATTTTCTAAAAACACAGGATGCGTTATGATGCTCTATATCGTTATTTGATTATGTATCAATATATTTATGAACCCCCCCCCCCCCTGCTGGAGCGCTGTTGTCTACGCTGATGGTCTTGGTTTAACTTGCCATCGATTATGATGGCGGCACGTAATGTTTGTGATCGATTAACCTAATCGCTCTCTTAACGGATCTTAACTACAATATGCCGAGAGCGATCCGGTGTGCCTCATGCGTGCAATTTCCAGGATTAATTTCTGACGTAGTAACTTTATTAGTTTTCTGCTTGATCGCCGCCAGATTCGGGCTTGTTTTTTCTTATCGTTTCGGAGGTCCAAGTACTTTCGATTTTCCTGGTATTTTAAAATTAGCTTTTTCTATATTCCAAGGGAAATTGAGGTATACCTGATTGTTTTTACGCGTGTAAGTGAGGATCCATTTGTGAATGAAGAAAGTATTTGCTTTCATTGAAAAATCCTGCAGTCGCTGCGGTGAATATCGCATCTTACCTCTGATAGTACTAAACTCAGCTGGAAGTTCGAATGCGGATGAAGTTTCTATCAGTTCGTGAGCCGCACAGGAAATGAAGGAAAGTTTATTTTTGGTGACCGAGAATGATCGAGGGATGAAGGCATTCCGTAACCATGATTAATCATGGGAAGTGCATCCGAGGCCGGCTTCATAAAAATGAAAGGTTGCCATGGCACGCGGCTCGACAGTCGAAGAAGAAATTCGCGGGGCCGTGAAGGAATTTTCGCGTGGCGAACTTTTCCGATGGTGTGGCGTTGATCAGACCCCTCTTCGAATACCTCACGGGCCCAGGTCGGCACCGGGAAGACATCATGTCGATAACGCGCTGAAGTTTGTGTGCCACATTTTCTTCCCCTTCCACCTGTCGCTTTGGGCGACGCCGCGGATGCAAGCGTGATGAGGACTGAAAAATCCTCTTTCGTCGTGGAATTCATTTCAAGTTTTCCCCGGTCACGAAGAACTTTCCCTCGGAACTGTATCAATACCCCCGCGCTTGAATAAGAAGCACGTATAATGTGTAATGTAATGGCTAATCGATATTCTGGGATTGATTCCGGTACACCCTCGCGCGGGGGTATAGATGGTCGGCGATGATGAAGGAAAGTTTCGTGGCGATTTCATGCCAACCTACTTTTTTGTGTTGCTGCGCTACAGGACTCATTTCCTCCTTCTATCTGTAATCTATCCCACTTTAAACTTCGTCAATTGCAACCTCGAAAAATCAGCGCGTCATAATAAGAATCTCTGTTGTCAGCCAAAATCATTTGGCTTCTGCATCGAACTTCTTTCCACTTAAGTTCTTCGTGCTGGTCGAATGAAAACGTTCGAGTCCAGGTGTGCGGATGTACAGTAACAGCCTTTTAATGCGAACATTTGTGATGATGTTAACCTTCTCATTGACCCATTGAAATACATTTCTTGCTCACGTTCGCTTGTAGGCGATATCTTCTGAGACATTCATCTGTTGTACACAATCGCATTGCAATCGATCTCGCAAATCGACACAGCGTGAAGAAAATAACTCGCTAGTCGAAGATCAAATTTTACGATGGAAGACTCGAGTTTCCTTGTTCCATTTCATTGGATTGGACAGAGCTTTTGGGAACAAGCCCTTGATGGTATGTACGTAGTGGTTATGAGCGTGCGTTTAATTAGTTAGAGTAAACACGCCAACGTGAACTCGTGCCCCATTTTCTCGCGGTCGGCCTCGTCTCTATTTATATTATGGCGTTTGTCCGTGCCGGCGATACACAATGATCACATGTGAGCGACGGAGGACGAGTCGACACTGCACCCTACTTGAAATGTCACCTGCAATGCGGGCCATTTTCCCTGCCGGCAAATTTCCATAAAGCCTGCTGGAGACAGGACTGCTTCCCGTCCCGTGCATAGTAATTTGGGCTGGGAAGATTACGAACTACTGTCGGTGCCGGAAACTTCCTGGCTTTCCCCGGTGAGGTACTTGCTTGCCTTGAAGCGAAACTTAACCAATTGCCTGGCACAGCACGGCTCCATGTTTGCCTCTCTCTGACAAATTACTCGTCCGCTATTCGCAAGAACTGCGGTGCTGAAGTTGGGGAAATATTCTTTTTTGCTTGTGACGGGATCGCAAGCAGGCCAGGATGGTTTGCGAATCGCCACCTCAAAATACGCTGGGTCGATTTACGGCGGACAGTTCTTTGTCTCCTGCTTTTCCTGATTATTGTTGGAATTCCCATCCCGCTGGGAATCCTGTTCCGAAAGCCATGGTTTACGCCTGGGACGGATCAGCATTCCGGAAAGCGAGATTTGGCACGTAGGAGCGTCGTCGCTGCTACCTTGTCAGCTTTTGTATGAATTGTACAACGTCGCTTGAAACGACGAGAGCATGACATGAATCCCTATGGCTCACCATCCCGCGTAGACCCTGGGAGGGTGTGAGGGGTTTGATCGCACGACGTTCCTTTTCTCTTCGCGACATGGGGCTACCTGCGCTGACGAGGCAACCGTAATCCCTTAAAAATGCATACACTCCGTTCATTATCGTAAGCGGATCACGTGAGCACTTCCGAAAGCATGACACGATTCGTTGTAGTCCATTTCCGGAAACCAATTGTTCCTGATTCATGAATGTCACTTGAAGCCCATATGCTAATTCTCGATTGTATGCTCCCGAACCATCTTGTTATGCGCCCACGAAGGTGGCTACTATTCCGGGGTTCTATTTTCGTTTTTGCGTAGGCTGTTCCACTGCTGTGTCTTTTTATTTTATTTTTATTCGCGGAAACCCGCCTGTGTGTGTTCACCTGCGGAATGTGTGGCATTACTGTTGGGAGTTCTGCCGGCAAAACTTTTCAGAATTAATAAAGCCGTTGCCCGACGATGCCATGTTTCCCGTCGCAGAATTACAGTTTGAAATGAGGTTTTTGGAAAGCGCGGAGACAAGTTTCAAATGCATAAAAAAAATTACCTTTTGTCTTCTAGCGGACCCGAATGGCTCGTTGAAACGTATGACCACATGTAAAGATGTACAGTATTTTAATAAGCATTTCTTTTTTGGAATTAAAAGCGCTTCCGTCCAGAAGGGCAAAATTTTTTGGTGGCAAAAATAGAAAATCTAGAGTATTTCATTTTTTGTAGACTATTGCATTGTGAAAAAGCTGATGCTCATGATTAATTTGGAGGTGTCACATCGTAAAGGAGCATAGTCGTAGTCCGATGAAGTCCCTATTAAATAACAGTGCTCTACCATGTCTACATTTTTAGTCAGACTGAATGAGGGCAATTGTAAAGTTAAAATTCAAGCTCCGTGATTCTCTCCTTAGATTGACTTTGAAGCTGTGTATGGAAATTCCAATTTTATCGAGCTCATCTTGATGAGCGACAGAAATCCAACGATATAAAGGAATATAAGCATATGCGTTTATGGAAAATGCGATTCTCTTCCAGACTTGCGAAATTACTGATAATGCAGACAGCACGTTAAAGCTTCGTTATTTTGCTTCGAGCGCATGCATAATGGAGTGTTCTCTTGAATTGACTCGAAACTTGACAAGCTTGACCGCGTATTCTGGTAAAGAAACCGAGTGAACTCGCTCATGCCCCGGAATATATCGCTTTTTGATATGCATTTGGCACGACAGCTCATCCTACGTGTTTCGCGTATTTTCTCTTCCAGAAGTTAACTTTTTTCTCCGCCTCTTCGCTTGCAGCATTTGTGGTGAAATATGAGGAAGTTTCTTATTGTAAAGAATGAGGTATTTGTGGATGCCATGGTGAAGTATGCTTTCATGATACAGTTCGCGAATTTTTGACGGAGAAACTCTCGGATGCTTGGAGCTTTATGAATTCCAAAAAAATCGCCCATGTCCCTTGATCCTGAATTCGAAAAGAATTTCATTAGAATGAAGTGTTTCGAATTTATCAGATATCTGTAAAAAATTCTGCAACATGTGCATAAATAATGTAAGGCGGTCGAAACTATCGTGATCTATTCAGGCAATGAATTGAAAAAAACGGTAGTTTTCTAATCGCGGCGCGTTCTGTTCCCGAATAGTACCTGTAGAAAAAATTGTTCGAGTCTGTTCTTGTCTTCGAACCTTCTGCACTGGTTATCGGGGGGACTCGAAGCAGAAAAATGGCTCAACGTTGAAGAGAAAAACCCGCTTCTGACAGAGCTACTTGAGCTAGCTCGCAGTTTGCTACAAGATCGAGGTCACGACGTCGAGTGACTTCACGGAATGGTTCCTTCGAATGTGACCCCGTGCTTCCCGGACTCGTGTTCGTCTTGCGCAATTCGGAAGGAAGCATTTTCAGCTCAGCACCGGTTTTCTACGATGAAACGTTCACGTTGAATGAGATTTATTTTTGGATATGCACGTTCAGTTGAATGTGCATTTGTTTCATCATATTGGAATGGATATGGAAATTGTCATGTGACGGTGCGAAACTTGTCACTCCTCGGCAAGAATAACAGGTGACGTTGAGCTGCGCCACATCCGAATGTGACATTGCCGTCTTCACGCAAGATCAATATTCGATCAATGCATTGACAATCAACCGGACTCATTTTAGGATTCTCCTTATTCTCTTTTTCTCTATACAGCAGTACTGTAGAGGCTATTTATGCTTGTACAGTGCAGTATAGGTATTCGCGAAGCGAGATACGAGCATATCCAAGAGCCCATTGAGTTCACGACAATCAGTCCTGCTGACGGTGCGATTTGTAAACTTTTCACGGGTAGCACCAAATATACTACAATACATTATTGACTTGTACATTATAACCACTTGCATGCGTCGGATGTTTAAATTTGGGTCTATCAGGAATGCGAATCTGCCATACGGACCATCGACGATTGAAATTTCGTGCACTCCTCGTTGCGTAATCCTACAGATTCCGTTACGTATCCAGATTGAATAATGTTGAATCTGAGTAGACGCATGAGTGCTTCAGAATGCGAAGAAAATACGAGTACGTACACGAATGTCGTTTCTATGTCTGGAATAGGTTCACGTCAGAAGAGTAAATGCATTATGGAACAAGTACTGTGAGTATCAACAGAGCAAGTGCATCTATGCGGAAGAATAAGATGGAAGTGTTGTAACAGCGACTATCTAAACGCAAAGTTCTGACAAATGAGGTCATTTTAGATTAGTTCAAGTTATGTTTCGTCGTGTTTGGATGACTAACAGGGTATGGCGAAGTCAGGGTTACTATTCGGTACTTCTCTGTACTCTGTCCTGTATTGGCTCTTTTCTTAATTAATCCTTCTTACATCCTCTTTTCCGAACTTTATATTTCCTTTTGGGAGTTTTGTCGTTTCTTTAAATTTAAAACTTCCTAGCTAGACAGTGCTCGAGTTTTCGACGCGGCAGCCTGCTTCCTCGCCGCGCATATCCTGATATTCAAAACTGACCTCAGTGAGAATTTCCCATTCGTGAGTTAACTTCAACATCAGTTTCTGTTTGTGGAGTGTGTGTCGAGTTCCTCATCAACGGAAGTAACCCAGAGGTATGTCGAGTTCCGGGAATGAAAGCGGTATTTCGTGACAAAAAGCATCTCGTTCTAGCCATCGCGTACCATTAGCACGTGAAGGAGCAGAGCACCGGGCCTACCTTACCTGACCTGATCTCGCTTCCCCGTCCGACTCTCCGCCGCAGGGAAGAGGGGGGGGGGCAACAAAGATGGACGCGGCCGCCTTGCTTGGGTCAAGGTGGGTCTGTTGCGACACGATACACTTAAACTCAAATTGCGCTCTGAAAGGCGGACGTGGACGCTGGCGCCGAGATAATGTATCTGTTCCGTTGGGAATTCCCTGGAGTACCGGTGGATTTCTTCCCATTACCGTGACGAACGCAGTTTCACCTTTGTTTAACCTTTTCTTTCGATTGATTTTATCGAAACTAGTTCGCGCTGTTCCTGAGTTCTTCAATCAATTCACAATCAGCTTTATCATGCCAATGTAGGCATTCGCGTGAACGAACAGTCACCGCTGTTCGTCACCACTGTGATGGTGGCGGCATTTTATTAAGCACGTGTAACGCTCTGACCCATGAATGCTATACAGTACTGTACTGTACTTATTCTCGGGAAAACGAGTTATTGCCGTTCCTGCTACCATGCGCACATGAGGTACACATTTCGGTATTAGCTGTGAAAGAATATGAAAACCACTGAATGCATCCTACGAATCTCATTGTCCTTTCCCGACACTTCGCGAAATCTCTTGTGTGAGAATCTTTCCGGATCGTCCATTTACCAGCAGGATGCGAGTGTTCCGCGTATATTGACGGAAAACCTTTGATTAATGCATTGGAGGTATGTTACAAGAGAAGCACCCCACGGATAAATCACTCAGAAGAAAAAGTCGCATCAAGTAGGACCAAGTACGAAAAGCTCCCAGTTAAACCTCGCCAAGTGCAGAGAAAAAAAGGTTTCTGATGCAAATTGGAACTGGGATGATAATATTTAATTATGATGTTTCTTCAATGTGAGGAAATACATTACTATAGTTTCAAACATGACAGTACCAGGTTTTGCTACAATAAGAGTACAATACGCACGAACTGCACCAAGACTTTTTTTCAGTAAAACTCGGATGAGTCATGCAGTTGTTTTTGCCGTCATTTATTATTACTGTATGCTCTTGATGCCTCGTTTTTTTCTTTTTGTCATTTTCGAAATTCCAGTGGTACCAGGAAACAGCAGAAGTCTTTCAACGTTAAAATACAGTGTTTCGCTAATTTTTGTGGGTTTTCAACAAGCTGTTATCTGAAATTCGGTCCTAGTTGGTCTTCTGTCTTGATGGAAAATGCTTCATATAACCTTTGATCTATTTTCGTCGATTGCATGAAACTGGACATGGTTTTTGAGTCGGATATGCAGTTCGAGGCTCGCATCGAGTTCAAGACGAACGTTTTGATCTTGGGTCTCCTGACGCATGTGATCATTCGTGAGGAAGAGTTCATTTTATTGGTCCTGACGACGCTTTGGGTTGCCAGAGACCACTTTTTTTATTACTGATACCACTTTTCTCTCACCGCATTTGAGAGTTGACGACTCGTCGATGACATATTTTTCGTTCATTTATTCCCTCATTAGCTTCATTAGCTTTAAATCACGATGTAGTTCAAGAAACGTAATTCTTACGTCCTCGACGACTCGTAATGTTTCATTCATTTTATCATTCCACGTGTTCGAGACTCCTTTATCTGTCTTTTATGACGATCACGGGAATGTAATTCGCCTAGCTCATTGTTTCTTTCGATAGATGAAACTCCTCAAGGAATTCTTTGCGATGATCATGCACAGATGAGGTTTGTTTCCTTACTTATTTCTTTTATTTCTTTATCATTGATTTTAGCGAGTCATTGAAATAATTTCCTGCATAGTTGAAACCACGCTAAATCGAGAAGTTTCTTCATGGGCCTTGAAGCAATGAACATATTTATAAAGTATGAGATGCCATCGATGAGCCTTCTTTTGGTTCAGCTTCGAAATGTTAACGACGTCGCGTACTACTGTAGTATAGGACGCACTTCTATTCTATTCCTTAACTGGGCTTGTGCAACCAGTTTAATCCCTTTTGACACTTCATGCGGAAATAAGGGTTTTAGCTCTTATGCTCTTGAACTGAAATTTGAAGTGCAGATTTCTTTCGATTTTAAGACAGTTTAAAAAAAACGCAACTTAAAAAAATCGCGCACTCTGTTTTTGAACGGAAACGCCTTCAGATTTCATGACCTCATCAAATAAATGAAGCGCCCTAATTTTTCGCACATCTTTTCCAGGACTGAGTTGTACTGTACATTCTAATCAATACTGAGTGGTTCTAGACATGAAACATTTGCGATGCGCACAAGATTGGCTTGCGAAGGCATCAACATTTATCAGGGGTACCTGATGGCTCTGTTTTTCCTGGAACACCACCCGCAATTGTTCTCGATAGATCCCTGGCTAACTAGTATACTGAAAGTGGCGGAATTGAGCCCAAGCCGCTTTCAGGGCATGAATTATTCCCCGTCCGTCTGAGAGGCTCGGAGATGGAAATATCTCGGCGCTGACTAGGAAGGTTAGGGGTCAGCTAGCGCGGAAACTGGACGCAGATGAAGTCTTGCGCTCCAGCGGATGTCAATAGTAATCGTCGGTTTGCCGCGGAGGCAGTAATTGACACGGAGGAGGTCGTGATGCATGCGTGGGCCGCGTCGGAATTGAGGAGAGATTTCCTGACCGCCGGTAGAAATACTACGCCCGTTTTAGGTTTCCGCGTGTATGTATCCACTGACGACCAACAATGCTCCTCATGCATATCCATCGCTATTGCATTCTAAACGCTCTGCTTTTCTTTCTTCACACGCGGCATTCAAGAATACTGCACAATGCTTGGATGTAATTCTTGATAGCATTTTGCCTTTCCTGTGCCTGTCTTTGAAGTGGAAGCTCGAACCCACACTTACTGCTCTATATTCGTTTCGTTTAATGCTCAATTCGTGAGTGTTCTCGGAATTGTCGTGTACAATACTGAATCGTCTCCGGAGTTGTGAAAAAAAGGAATTTAGCTTCGTTTTGTGAACACTTGGGACACATGTGGTGGATTGTGTCAGCATCACTCGAATTACTTACAGTATTTCACTTGGCTTTATCGTTCTTTCTGAAGATTCTCAATTTAAAGTTCTGAACACTCAGCTCTTCTTTACAGTATATGCGTGAGACATTCAAGTGTTACGTACTTCAAAGAGAATTGTCTCGGTTATTTTGCATAAAATCAACATGCCTTGTGCTTTAAGTTGCATGAACTTCTGTGTTGATTGTTCAGTTTATCGCACAATTTGCTAGTATGATTGGAATGGATGCATCCTCATTTGTAACTTGAACTTTTTAATTGAGGTGAGTTCCTTGTTAGACACTTATTTGATATTTTGTTTTTTTTTTATCCCTACCAATCATGTCAATCATGTGTTCAGATGAATCCTTCCCGTAGATTGAAATGATCCCTGTTTTTCATCCTTCACATACCTTATTTTATTGTAAACACTTAAATTGTGTTTTTTGTAAGGCATGAAAAAAAAACTCGAGATGATTCTTCAATATACAGTACAGTATTTTGCGTCTTCTCTGTGTGTCTCGAAGCCGCACTTCTGCTTCAAGCCTTCTCGTTTATAGCTCAATTTGCTATCATGATCAGAATAAATGTACTGTATAAGTGTATAGCACCTCGTATTATGGGTCGTGAACTTCTGCATTACAATATACTTTACAGGTAGTTGTTTATGAACTACAAGATCGTTGATGCCTCTCGCATTTCGTTTCCAAGTAAATCGTTTATTTTAGTCGAGTTGAAAACACTTCACATTTTTGGGCTTTCGCTTCTTTATTTGAGGCATCAAAGAATACCGATGAAAATTTTCCGATTACTTTGCGTCTTCTCTTCGTGTCTCGAAGGTAATTCTTGAATAAGCCGCATGAACTTTTGTTTGAAGTATTGCGTTTATCGTTCAGTTTGTGGGCATGATCGGATTAAACGCATCTAATACGTGATGTGGACTTATGAATTGCAGAGCGGTGCTTTGTTTCACACGCACTTTTTCGATGCCTTGTGCATTTCACCACCACCATTAAAGTTTAATGAAACGTTCTCGCCGCCGATTAATAGGTCAAAAATACATCGCATAACATGCGCATCTCTCGGATGAGGTGATGACTGACGTCGAAGGTCAAAATCTTGCAACTGGATGCGTTTTCTCGAAGCTTGTCGACATATGTGATGTGTTGCTAGGTTCCTTGTTTTTTTCACGTCTCCTGGATGTTTCCCGTCATGAAGAACGGATCGTCAATAGACTTATTTTCTCGACTTTATCCTCATCTGAATAAAGTTATGCGCATTTTTTGTAACGGAAAAAACGCAGAACCTTCCGAGGAACGTATGGTAGATGTTATTTACAGGATTCGGTTTATATATTCGCGAATGAGGACGGACTTCACTTTTTTCTGTTTTTTTTTTTTTCGTTCAGCGTTGAATTCTTTTGCTGCCTCATAAAACCAGAGGTAATGTTGGGAAGGGAAATAAAGTTTTGCATTACTCGTAATCCGTGTTATTTCATTTCCGCATGAGTAGGGTTTATGTTGAACTGATGAAGTCGTGAAATGTCGCTTTTCGTCATTATCGGGAACATATGGAGGTTTTATGTTGAGGAAACGGTCGGAAGCACCAGGCGAAAGGGAATTTTCGTAGTTATAGTTACATCTTTCGGGTTGTTTTGCGACGGAATGCAACCTGGCATTACCGCAAACCGTCCCGTTACGCAGGAAAAATGCGAGAAAGATTATTTTTCCGCGCCATTTTGTACCTGTGAGCTTATCCTTGCGTGGAATAGTGAGTTAAACGAAAATCCAATTTTAGCACCACGGGATTGTCTTCTGAGACTCACGAATGCGTCGGAAGCAGGGGACCCGTTTCCCTCTTTTTTCCGAAGTACCCTGCTACAGCATGCGTACAATGTCTGAATGGTTGTTGCGCGACAGACACGCCGAAAACCTGGCATGAAGCCCAGCGAGCCATTCTCCGCAGAAATGTGCCAAGTCTCGGAGGTGCAGCGGGGAATTATCGGGAGAGATTTGCTGGGCAGGTGGCTGCGATGCGTCTCCGTTGATGAATACTTACGAGGCTGCAACGTTGATTGATGGCGGGTTGTGTTCATCGAAATGTTTACTCACAGTCGAGGGAACGAGGCGCAACTTTGGCTCCTCTTTCTTACAGTCTTGACTTGAGTCTTTGGAAACGCTCGTATAGAGGTCTCAGAAATGCGAAATCTGTTCCTGAAGAAGCGATTTGGGCATGTGATCCGACTTGTACCATTCCTACGTCATTGCGGCGTTGTATCTGCAACCGTTGTGACGTTGTTTTATTAATCAATGGATTGTTTCCGGTTAATGAAGCTTATTGGATTAGCGAGGTCGATTTGGACGGGTTCACTCATCTTAACATCGAGTAATCCTGGCCCTGAAGTCAGACGTAACCCTTGGGTTAATTTAATAAGCTTTTCTATTTGATTGTTCAAGAGCAGATTGATTTTGCAGCTGAGCGGCGCCTAATATTTTTCTTCGAAGACGGAAAAACACGTTTCTGTCTGAAGTGTCATGTGGTTGGTCTGAGGAGTAACGGTTAAACCAGGAAGAATATTTTAGCGGAGAACGCTTGGATCTGGGACAGGAAAGGAGCTTCCACTCGTGGCCTGAACCGCTTTCTTTCTCTTAAGACACCTTATTAGAAAACAAATCATCGACGTTTTAAAAAATAATTCTTGATAACTATGAGCGATTGAAGTATTACTCCCTGGATAAATGCTTGAAATCATTCAGAGACCCGAAAACGAGAAAAAAAATCTGAGGAAACGTGAAACCCTTATGTTAGAAACACTTCGCCGCTGAATTTTTCTCAAGGGAATTGTTTTCGAATTTTTGCTCTGATCATATCAACATTACTGCACTTGAGCAACGAAATTTGTCACCTTTTTAAAAGGTATAATTGCTTGATTACATGCATTTTTAAAACCTGTAAATCTCTTCTGGACCACTCTGTAACATAGCTCTTTCGGGACCTGATGGAGAATCCGTTCTCTGATAAGAATATCGTAGTGGATGAAGTCGTAATGAGACAAGAGATAGTTCACTTGTAATTCGCCCAAAAAGTATGGGACTTAAATTCTTTTTTTTTCTGAAGTGACCTGTTTCGCGAAATTCTTGGTCGCGAGTTCAGTTGAAATTTCCCGAGAGCAACCCATGATTATTTTCCAGTACCGCGTATATGGGGATGGATTTTGGGAGAAGCTGCGCGTTTCCGCTTTCATCACGGGTTTTCACTCCCGCTTTGATCTGTGATTCCTGAATGATGTTCAGTGCTCTTGAGTCGTGAGGAGGCGTGGTTTTTATGCCGTTATTTGTCTCCGTGCTGTTCCCTGTGACGACCCCGTCGGAATCAATTGGTGACCGAAAAACATTCGTTACGGCTAGTTGAAACGTACCGTGGGAGGTAGCTGGCTTGTAACGTGTTGCGCAACACCATTGTTACCGTTTGTTGCATGGCATTTATCGCGCTTAACTGTGGTTGCCAAACTCCTGGGAGGGTTTTTGGCTTGATTAGTATGCTTCGCTACCCACTCTGAAGCAAAGAATCCATCCATTGTTCGTGTTTTTTTCTGATCCTCGGCCTGGGATTTTTGTGCGCATCATCAGGATAATCCAAGACTTGGACTGGAAACGGCTCTCGCGATTATGCCGAACCACCGGTTTCCCGGCTTGTAGAAAAGGTACGCGGTGATGAACTTTCTGCTAGGCATTGTGTCCTAAATGCATCTCATCATCCGTCGGCGCTGGTTTTGCATCAGTATAACCGCGCGGCAAATTGGAACGGCTCCCCATGCAGTTTATTCACGTCGCATCAGGTTATTCACAACCAACGCACATTGTATCTAGGGAACAATATACTGAACTCCCCGCCATATAGACGCCTCGCCTCAAGTTCCGCTTGATCGCATTTCCGTTGCCGGCTTGACGTTCTCGGACGTCTGCAGCGTCGATGAAACTATATAGCTTGATAATTCAAATTGAGAACAATAATGTGCACGTGCGTCTTGATCCGACGATACGCAGTTAAGCGTAATCACGTCGTATAATCTTATTTTTTTCAACTAAAAACCCTGTCGGACTTGATTTTGACGACTACTCCTTTGAACACATTTTGGCTTTTGCTTTTTGCTTGCTATTCGGCTTCTTACTAGCGTTACGCTGCTGTACTGAAGCAATCCTCTCAAGTGCTGACGTGTAGCATCGCTTGACTCGGTAAATCCAAGTTGTAATTTCAAAGGTTTCGTGAAAAGGCGAATAAACGTATGTGGCTTTCTCTTCGAGAGCGAAGGAGTTGACTGAAATCAAATCGCCGTCAAGCTATCAGTGACGTAACTACAGTAGTTTAATACTGAAAGTAGGGCTTTCAAACCGTTCTCGGAATGCAACCGCTTGGAATACTCGGCAGGGTTTGCACCACGATTGACATGCAAACCAAAAGGTTGAAGAAGCCTCTTAACGCCACTTATTTTATTTTTAAAATATTTTGAACTCTGTTCTTCTTTAAAATTTGATGTAGGATTTTCTGGGGTTCATTTATTCAACTTACGGTTAGCAAGAGTAATTTAAAATGAATGAACAAAGGCGAGTTCATAATTGTTTGAAAGGTTTGAATTTGAGTTAAATCGCATTCCAGAGCGTAAGCAGGTAGCACAGGTAGATTGCATGATGCAGGGTCGCAATTTGTTCAGGAAAGCGCACATCAGGACAGCGATGGAAGTTGTCTCGCATTTATGCAGGAAACTTTTTCGTACTGCTTGTGAAGTACAGTACATGTGTACCGTCGGCTGAAAAGCCTGCTCAAGAGCGTTTTAAAATGGGAGATTCGCAAGCATTGCAAGATTCTATTTCTTCATGGTGGATCATATTCGCTGGATATTACATGACGGCGTAATCGGGCGACTGCTCGTTCAATTAAAGCTACTGTATAGGGAAAGAGGTCTCGAAGTTGTCAGCTTCCCGTGAGACTGGCAAGGATGGCGCACTTCGCGGCGCTAATAATTTAAGAATCCCCTCACCTCTCAAAGGAAGAAGCTGCGTTATCATTCATGCGCCTACTGCCGTGCAGTAAAATTGCATCTTCCACGAAGTGCTCGAGGAAGAGGGAGCGGTTACTTCGTGTTCAGTCTGTCCTGGCTGCAGTTGACATTCGAGCGGTTGATGCAAGAAATGAGCCTGGGTCGGGCTTTCGTACTTCGCCATTGGCGGAATCAAATTCTTGTCCCGGAACGGCGACTTGTTTGTGGAGTGGGTTTCGCACTAGTGACTCGACATATCCGGACGAAAGTCTACGTTTTTTGCTGTCCCTGCTTGAGTCCGCCGGGTTATCCAATATTCACCGGTACCCGGACATCTACAGCGTGCGTCTCGATTCTTTTTACTTTCTGTACGGTGGGCTGGCAAATGACGAGATCAACGCATACATTTTACGCCCGTGTGGACTCGGAAGTTTCGTGATAGGACTGCTGAGCAAAGTCAACTTCCCTCTCCGTATTCCTATAACTGAAAGTAGAACTATGTCCGAATGAAATGCTATTATTTCGTCATTGTCCGGAATGTATTGCACCAATATTATCATTGACTCCCTGCGGTGAAGTCGGGTCGAGGCCATTTTTTGTACGAGGTACGCATCAGTACTATGTTTATTTCATCGAAAAATTGATTGCATCGGTACATCGTAGATTATTTATGAACGATTCGAAACACACTTGCGGAATTGGTTGATCATTTGGTAGAATGAACCAACTGAAAGCATTCCTGGGATCTTTTTTGATTGATTAGTAAAGTGTGTTCATGATCGGACTGATCATATGTAGAATCGAGTTAAATTCTTCGAAAAAGTTGTCGTTTTTTAGTATTACAGTACATGAAGAACGTACGTCCTTGTTATTTGAATTATTTTTACTTTATTTTTACTTGGATTATTTTTACTTTATTTTTACTTGAATTATTTTTACTTTATTTTTACTTGAATTATTTTTAATTTATTTTTCTTGAATTATTTTTAATTTATTTTTACTTGAATTATTTTTAATTTATTTTCACTTGAATTATTTTTACTTCATTTTTACTTTAATTATTTTTACATTATTTTTACTTGAATTATTTTTACATTATTTTTACTTTATTTTTACTTGAATTATTTTTACTTTATTTTTACTTGAATTATTTTTACTTTATTTTTACTTGAATTATTTTTACTTTATTTTTACTTGAATTATTTTTCATTTTTTATTTCCTTATGTTCATTAACAAAAGGGAAATTCGGGAATCTCAGGGAGAGATTGACCTTTTGAGAATCGTATAGGATTAGTTTTTTGGACAACACGATTTAGGCATGGTTTTCCTGAGTTCGAAATCGATTTTTTTCTTTCCATGCCGCTAAAAAAATTTATCTGATATTGAGGATATTCATTTCGAACTAGTGCCCATGTCGCGATATGGCTTCTTGAACGCCGCGGCTTAGCTACAGCATTGCCGAAAGTCCGAAGTCTAGAATGGCTACTCGGAAGTCACGTGAAGTTACTCATACGATGACGTGGAGGATTTTAGCCGTTTGACGAGAAGAGGATTTTCACATCTCTTAGTTCGCCACCAATGATGAATGAAGGGAGATGCGGTGTGTGTATTCGCCATGATCACTGACATGGTTTTTTTGAGAGTTGACAATCAACAGCTTTTTGGCAAAAATAGTCGCTGATATGGATGCCATCTTTCGGACGAGCAGGAAAATGTGTGGCATTCGCAGCTGCATAACTAAACATTACTGAAGTTTAAATCCTTTTTATACTGGGTAATGATCTCTCGTTTGGGAGGGAAACCGAAGATTAGAAATATATGCATGCAGCAATATGCACAAATTTTGTTCAGCGGGAGCGAAAAAAGAGACTTAACATAGTTTAAGACGCAAAGATTCTCTCAAATTCGAAAGTGGTACCTATGATAATCAGTCAGTTACACGGAGTTGCGAGTGTTTTAGATTATACTTACCTTCAAATTGTGCGTAAACGGCAACTGGTCATTAGCCAGTACAATTGAGGTTCCATCATGTTTCCATTCACGAGCGGCTGCCAGTTTCCGAATGAATCACGAGTTTCATCGCCTGACGCATCCAACGTTGCAAACAAAAGTCGTAGGCCAATTTACGTTGACAGTAATTGTATGTTGCGCTTGCTATACCAGAGTGCTCGATCCATTGGAAACTCCTCGCTCAATTCAAGTTTGCGAAGTTCGAAGTGTGACTTCCGAATACGTGCACGAAGTTTTCCCGGGTATAGGGGGAAGTCTGGTATTTTCCTGTTTTTTACCACGTCAGCGAGCTGGAAGGATTCCCTTCCATAATGTGGGATTATATTGTCTCATTAACGAGGTTATTTCGTTCGGCTGTTCCAGTCGAGTCGAGCTTCTTGCCTAGCTCAAATCCCTTCCAACTCGGCGATGACCTCATTTAAAATTATCGTACCGGAAATGTTGATTGTCTTCTGTAAACCTGTGAGAATCTCGTGATTGTTCGTGGGTTTCCGTTTATTGTCACACAAAAAAATTGCGAAAAATTGATGTTCCACCGGCTTCAGTGATTTTTGTCTCGAAATGAGAACAGAATTCGTGCACGGCTGAACTTGGATAAACAGCTTATCTGCGTCGTACTGGAATGGGCAAGCCGAATGAACCGTGCTTGCGAATCGTGGCGGGATCCCCGACGCAACCCCGGTGTAATCTAGCTCCCACCGCTGGTTGAATAACGCCGTTCATTTCCCACCGAACGGATATGAGCTCGGGAAGGATTCCTCGGGTTTAATTTATTGTTCCTGGGGTTTCTGCGTTATGTTCTGCTTAGATGCTCACCAAATATTTTCCCGGGAGTGTAGGTCTATCCGCTTTGGTCTAGTATTCTCTCTAGCACTTTCTTTCTCCGCTGGAGCAAAGCTGTTCGCTCAATGCGTTTTCGAGTTCTCATTGAGCGTCAACATCCTGCTCTTTTATGAGCGTCGTGCATAAACAAAGCGCCCGGACGCAAGGATCGAATTTCGCGGTTGAATACGCGACATGACTTGAAATTATCCTCAGATTTTCGTTTCAGCACATATCTTTGTGACAGTCCAGCGGATTACTGTCGTCTGCGTAGTACTGCTACAGCTGGGAAACCTTGGTATTATCCAGTCCCGGGTTTTCGATTATTCCAACGGTTGCCGAGTCTCGGCGATTAGACGCGATGATGACAATCTGCCAGTTGTGAAACTGGTTGTTATGACTTCTTTTGAATCGTTCAGCTCGATTAATTATACAGTAATAAGCTCTCGAAACCCACGTAATCCAATTGGTCAACCTTTTGTATGGTCTCAATGAACGAACGGTTTTTTATTTTATTCAGTACTGTGAAGAGTGCTTCTTCCTAATTTTTTAAAATTTATACTTTCTAGGGTTGGAGATTCGCGAAGGTGAACAGTATTAGTCCATTAAAAACACTACTGTTCACAGTACTTCATAAGTTATTGACCGCTGTTCAAATTTTCGCTTCTCTCAAATTGACACAAAGAAAATAGGGGATAGTGTGGAAAGTTATCCTTATGTAAAGGCTCACCATTTGGAATTGCCTCGTATTTAATTGACTGGCAGGAGGTCTGAGCATAAGATGTCCCATGCGTAAAAATAAATTGAAAATCAATGCTTGAAAGCAAATGTGCAAGGAATTTTTTATTTTGATGTTTGTGCAGGTGAATATTAAAGTTACGTCGCAATGTCATAGTCAGCTTGTACGTAGGAAGTTGAAAATGTCAGGCCTGTAATTGAATGGAATAATTTCCGATTGAATATAATCCTTAACCAACTTAGATACGACTCAATTCATGTCTTGGTACAATGCCTTTGTGCTTTGGGGATCTCAACTCGGATGAATGGCTGTTGGGAAATCTAGCTGAACTTCCCGGTGTAGCTGCTACATGATAAACAATGTTTCGAATGGCGAATCAATAATTTTAATAATTAATTTGGACACAAGTCTTGTTAAGAAACCGTTCAATATTACTGAAGTAAAGTTGATTGGTGATTTGTTATTCAAGAAAATTTTTCGTTTGAATTCGAAAATATCCGTTGAATGACTGCATTTCAAGTTGTAGATCCAACTAATGAACCAACCTGCGTGCCTATAAAGTTGAACTTTGAAACGTGTCATTTGAGACGTAATGTGAAATTTCCAACGAGTTTTATCAAGTATTGCGGCCCGATTCTCGCTGCTTTTTTCGGAGTCGATTGAATCGTAACTGATGAAGATTAATCGTCGGAATGGAATCAGTCCTTTCCGATCAATTTTTCGACGAGCTGTCGCTTGCGACGAGGGCCGCCAGGTGTATCTACGTCACACCCTTGAGTTTATTTAATTTTTTCATATGAAAGGTGGACGAGTCGTGACTTTTCCCCATATTTTTCTAAAGCTGCTTTAAATTACTTTCTGAGCTGTCAAAACCCCATCAGGCGAGAAGGACAGATTCGATTACCTTTGACATTCAGGTGTGTTTTTGCGCGAATGTTACGCTGGAGATGCATTACCCAGGCGACTGCAACGATGCGGGATTTTCCTTCCGACAGGTCTCTCGGGATCTCAGGCGGATCTCGAGCATCGGAGGCAAACGTTCGGGTCCAACGTGATACCGCCCCGACCGCCGAAGACGTTCCTGCAGTTGATTCTGGAGGCGATTCAGGACGTGACTCTCATCATTCTCATTGTTGCTGCAATCGTCTCGTTAGGCCTCTCCTTCTACCCTCATGGCGGTGAGTGCGATTTTCGTCTCTTATCACGATTACATCCGGTTCTTCACCTGGGAGCCAGCTATGGACAAGGCTGACCCTATCAAGAGAGCCGCTTACATGATAGTCCCCTTCGCGAAGTGCATATCTACACGCCGCTACAGGGTCTGAATAATGTAAGAAGTTTCATAGGGGAAGTATTTTTTCACTGATTCACCAGATACGCGGAACTACTGTACATATTCGAAGCATTGCGTGAGATCAAAAGGGGATGGGTAGGAGGTCAAAGGCAATGCCTTTCTGAAGCGAACAAACTCTTCACCCCACGTCTTGGTTCAAGTGAATGAGATGAAAACTATTCATGTCCGAATATATCGATTGAAGACTATCCATGTAAAATGAGTATCACGGGAAATTTAACGCATGTACTCGACGGTATGCCGCAACCATAAAAAAGAGTTGCTTAAAAACTCAGGTGCGTCCTACACTCGACATACTGTATTCATGCGTAATCCATTTGTCCGCACCGAATTTAAAAATTTAGCTTGTATTCGAGACAGCGTCTCGAATTTTCACTGACTTCGATTTGAAGCATGGAATCATTTCTTTAAAGTAGCAAAATCGAGCAGCTCTCAGTTGGCAACCTTCCGACGATTATTACGAAGCAAGATGCGTACAGTACTCTTATTAGTTTTCTCTGGTGGGTGAATCGCTCACGTACCAAATTCCATTTTTGCCTTCATTCAAAAGTTGGTCGCCCTTTTCTATCCAGGATTACAATTGCTTGCGGTCTTCAGGTTTCTTCTAAAGGGTAGCATTGCGATCGAATGAACTACAGTATCAACGACGCTGAAGTTTTTTGACCTACCCGTCCTAGCAGATTCCCTGGAATGCGAACCAAAATGTCGTGAACTCCATGCGGATTCCCTAGCGGAATAGAGCGACAAAAACGTTCACGTACCCTGGTTTTAATCCTTGGAACGAGCAACGTGCTTCCCAAATCAATAAACAATATTTAATGATCCAAGTTCTCTGCCTTTGCTCCAACTTTAGTCCGATGTTGAACTGAGCCTTTCCGCAGCTTAGCAGTGAGAAATAAAGTACTGTACAACTGAGTTGAAAAGTCCATTGTACTTTGCATTTCTTGGATTTTAAAATAAATGAATGATGGGACATTTTTCGCCGAAATGTGTTTCCCTGTAATGCTTGTACGAAATTTTAATGTAGATGGATTGTCGACACGTTTTCCGAGTGTTAGTTCGGTTTCTAAAGAGAAGGCTATGTTTTTAGTCACATGCTGAAGTTTGGACGTGTTCGAGTAGTAACATCCCGACTGTTCTTAAACATGGTGAATGCGCTGGCATTCAGCCAGAGACAATGCGTGTCCCTAGAGAAATAAACGTGCGGAGACTAGTTCTGCTCGAAAGAGCGGAAGATTTTATCGGTTCGCTTGTGAATTGGAACAGCGCTGTAAATCTCAATTAGACATACTGTACATTCCTCAAGTCTCTTGTGGGTCGGAAGTACCTTTTGTTTTGGTGCCAAGAACTGAAGCCCGGAAGGAGTTGAATTCTAATTTGCTTTTGGTTCGGTTTTCCTTCAGAAAGAAAACCTTTAGGTCCTGAATCTTGTTAGAATGAGCCTTACAACAAGATACCATTTGATATAGATTACTGTACCTTTATACGGTATGTCATGCAGCACTACTAAAAGAAGCCTACTCAATGCATCAATAAATTTGTTTTGGAACTATGGGACATTGAAGTTTCAGTTAACCACAGATTGGTGTTATTGATCCAGAAGGGATCTGAGGCGTGAACAGGTTATTTAAGCACATTAAATATTGAGCGTATTTAAGTGGTAAAGCATCTGCTGACCGCCCCCGAATTTAAGCTGCAACTCTAGAGGAATCATGATGCCGGAATTGAAAAAGGGAAATTCGTCCTTAACGTTGACAGAATTGTACCTTTCCCATTAAAAGTTTCAAAACATTGAACGTGAGGGAAACCCGCAGTTGCCGACGCTTCAAAATTCGCAGTAAGCTTTTTTTCCCATTTTCTGGATGATGAATCGAGTTTAATTTTTAATGTGCTGCATATCGACTGATTTCAAATGAAGGTCTCATGCGTGAGACTCGGGTGATGCCTAATACAATGCTAACCTCGAAATTCTGAAGCACAAGCCGCATGCGAGTGTTTCCGAGTATTCTTCCGAAAAGAAAGTTCGGCCTAGAATACGCCCCGAAGTACTGTGCGATATTTCCTCTGCCCGGTTGAACCCGTGCATACCTTTTTGCGTTATCGGAAGCTCACTCGAACTTGCGACTGACAATATTGGCCATTGGAACTCGCGTGCATCCGTAAATTAAAGGCAGTCCTACGTCAGCCGGGAACTTTATACATTCGCCGACGATCAACGTGCGTCCGGGGCATGAATATTACCCGGCGTCGCCTTATGAGACCAGTTTCTTCGTTGCATGTGAACATTCCCTCGACTCCCATCTGGGCAACCGTACGCGTCATCGCTCCATGTGTTGCGCGCCGCGTGCCTTTCTACGGACGTTGCGGTTGCGGAGACGTGCGTGCGCCTTCGTTGGGGAGGAAAACGTCGCGGCACCCGTGACTAAAGGTCAAGAAGGCGCTGAGACGGTCGTAGGCAAGAAATTGCTCTTCGGAACTGATGGGCATTGTTCCCGCCCTGTTCTCTCTTTTCCCCGTCCGGAAGTCTACTGAGGCTAAATCAGACGGAGTCGAAGAGGGGCTTCAAAGCGGATTCCGACTTCCTGCGGAAGTTCACGGGCATCTCGGCTTTCGTCACTAACTTGCTCGCCTTCCGGAGGCTAAATGAAACACCCATCATCTCCGCGGAGTCTGGATGAAGGTGCAGATCTCGAGTAGTGCACTATTCGACGGAAATGGACGACGAACAGGTTGCTGAGTGCTTTCTTGTTACCATGCCCCCGGCTACCGCTCGAAGTCTCCGTCGAAGCAAATATATTGCTACCTATGGCTGTTGCCATAAGGCATGACGATAAAAAAAAATCTGAATTTTTGCCTCCAGCGATTCCGCGATAACGGGGCTGCATTTTGTTTCTTAGGGATCGTGTTTCTGCGAGGAGCAAAAACTGTGCGAATTTTCGCCGTATGGATCCGGTGTGTCGAGAAAAAAATGGAATTTTTGCTTCAAGCGATTTTGCATTAATGGAAGAGCATTTTCTTCTTCGAGGCTGAAAAAAAACTCAAATGGACTTCAGAAATAAACTGCGCCTCTACAGTGCAGTAATGTATTGCGACTTGGTGTTGACGATTACCCGGTTTGTCGAGGAAAACACGGGAGTTTTCGTCGTTCGCAATTCTACAATAACGGATCGGAACTTTTCTTTAATTAAAAAATAATCAATGCGCTTCGGAAAGAAACAAGAGCAGTAAGATCCTTGCGCCGCTTCAACGCGTTTTTCAGCATCCCATTCGACTACTTCGTTTGCCAGTTTTCAGTGTGTACGCATGCTTCATTTGAAAAATAAATACACGTAAACGCACTTTGGGACACACAATCAAGTACAGTACCTCTTGAATTCGTCTGCCAGCATGTATTTAAATCCGTCTCATATTTGTATTTTTTGCTGGATTCGATAATCTCTTTTCTTTTCGTGGATGCTTGAGAAACGTGGCCCTGTCTTTCTCTATGAGTGCTTGAGTCAGACTCTTGAGGTTCGTGCCAGCAGTAAAGAAAGTTGGGCAAGGCCTGCCTCAAGGTCAAGCTTGCATTAAGTTAGTGTAACTCGACTACGTACGCATAATGCATACAGCTATTTTCCGATTATACCTCACGATTGCGACACCACCCCCGTCTGTATGAATGGTATGTGTTGGTTACATTCATGCAAAGTTTGATCGTGAAGTACGATGAATTCCTGCTCCGTGGCCAGACGTGATGGTCACGTAGTATTCAATCTTGTCGCTGAGACAAATGTTCACAGACGAGCATCTTAATCATTAACTGGACTCATCGTGATCATGATATGTTTATTCAAGCAGTAGTTTCTTATTGCAGAGCTAATTTCCATATTGATCTTAATGCATGGTGTTGATATTACTCATATCAGGTCATTGTTATGTTTGGGTATCTGTGAATTCAGATCATGCGGAAGAAAACTTTCGGTCATTAACACATGTACTGTAACTGATAATTATTTGAAACTTTGCTAAGACTAAACTTTTCATAGCTTTCGGGAATGAGTGTGTTATGTCTGACGTTGCTGACAACGAGCTTTCTTTGACGACTTATTTGCCGATTAAATAGAAAAGCACAGTGTTCCTCCAGTTTTGAAATCACTTTCCTGCCATGCCCCAGTTGAAAATACAGTACCTCATTTACCGGAATATAAGTCACAGTTCTTTGCGCATTGAACCGTTGAAATCAAATGGGTTTCCTCTAAAAGGATGGCGTTTTAGATTTACAACTAAGGGGCATGATTTGTCAACCAACAAAATCTCATTGATCAAAATCGCGTTTTAAATTCATTTGAATACCGAATACAATACAAGTGTCCTTCACTGCACCTTTTCAGTTCAAGAATGTTAGAGGTTAAATTCCGACATCTTTTGTGTACGATTAAGGAAATTAAGCTTGAACTGATAAATGGGTGGAAAAATTCTTATGGCTTTGAAGAAATTGAATTAGGATTGAAATGAAAGCACCATCCTCTTATTCAAGCGCAAAATGTTCATTCCCGACGCGAGAAAAAAGAAAATGCTTCGTACAATCTATTAATTCTACGGCTTCTATAATTTTCGAGTAAATACCGGCACTGTAATGGGGTTATTCACATTCGGCTCCAGTGTCTTGAAAAGCAGATCGTCAAAGTTTTCAAACTCGCAGCTGCCCCTACATTGACGATCTGAACAGTTCGAAGCCCTTTGGCGGAATCCAATCGCTCCTCTAGAAAGCGGATAACGTGAGGACAGCCAGCAGCCAGAGGGGTGCTGAGACTTGAGAATAGACAGGGACCGACTACAGCGTTTGGCCGTTTTATGGCCGGGCGGCTATCGCACTCGTGATCTTTCCGAAAAAGAAAAAAACATCCCAATAATTCGGTTGCGTTGACGTAGGGTCTCGAAAAGCTTTTCTTGGTCGATCAGCTGCCCATATCTGTCGCGATGGGTTTCAAGAAAAATCCCGTCGATGCCCCGCGCCGTTGCTCAAGCGATTTTGGACCAGTTCCGACGCGAAAACGTCCGCGCGCGGGATGTAAATGTGGGTCGCGGGACGAAATCGGTGCGCTGTATGACCCGAGTGCTGGTCCTCTCTTTAATCATTTCCTGCTTCAAATGCGGCCCTAGTTTAAATGTGTGGCGGAGGACTGCGTGGGTGTCGGAATCGCTCTTCTTGTGGTTCGAATAAAACTGTATTCAAGTGGGCCTGCTGTCGGCATGGCCCGGCCCCCCTCTCCCCCCCCCCTCCCCTCGGCTGACCGTATCGGGTACGTATCTTTCGACAGTCCCTCATACCCCGGGTGACGTGTTCACTGCGGGCACGTCATGCTAGGAAGACCGGGAAAAACAATCTATAAATAAATTTCTCGAGCTTCTACGAGCTCGTGGTCTAATCTTCACGAGTCCGCCCCGTACACCGTGGGACACTTGATATATGTCATCTTCATGCCAACTATACGACACATCTCTTTTAACGCGTTGACGGAATAGCAGTCAGATTATTTTCTATTCAATATGAAGAAATTCGTTATTGTCTTTTTTAATGAAATTTTTTATGCTTGATTGTCACTTGAAGGCGCTTTCTTTAATAGGATTCGGCATCGTTTTGGGTGCAATAATCTTTCCCCAAGAATGAAATCAGTTTACAGATTTTTTTCGACCAAAAAAGGCTGTCGAATTCACTTGAATAAAGGAGATGCTCGAGTGTTAAAGTATTTCTGTAAAGGATGAATAAGATAAGTTTCAGTTGATCTTGGAACAGGAAAAACATATGTGTACTTTTTGAAATGATTAAATTCTCACGTAGGCACCATAGAAAGTTTTCCTCGAGTAATATTTGTAACACAAATCTTGAAATTTCATATTTTTATAATCGTACCAAAATATTCAATAGCCAAATAATCAAATTTGGTTGAAACCTCATTAAGCTCTAGTCTGTTTTCGGCGAGACACATAAAACCTGCTGTATTTTTCGTGAACGTGATTGAATGATGTGGAATAAAATTCCTGCTTTTGATATATCAAAACCTGCGGAGTAAATAAATGGTTAGCTAAAGTGGTATCTAATAGGATTTGAATTAAAGTAACATTTTCATTTTTCAGGAATGCCTGTTTTATGAACGACTTCGGGCATACAGTGCATTCTTTATTTGAAGATTTTCCTAGAAGTACCCAAAAGAACCGTAATTTATTACTTTAGATTGAACCCTGATATCCATGACTATTTCGAGTTGAACGGTTTTACTCAACGTAAAATTGCCCAATTCACCCCAAACTGCTTTTCAATGCTATGGCATTCTCAATGGCAGATCGTCCGCTTCTGTGACTAGGGATTCGTTAACCACAATTACCCTAACCCGATTTGTGATCGTCTTCGCGTTGCAGGTGGATGCGACCGATCACTTCACGGGTGAAAAGTACATGCGGAAATTATAGAAAGCAGATGAGCATGTCGCATCCCGGGGTTCCAACGTTCACATAAACCAGATGTCTTTGATGAATGAATACAACAGTTGATACAGGTATCTCGTTTCCCAGTGCGCAGAAATGGTACGTGTGGCAAAATCTGCGTCGTCATTCATTAAAAAAAATAGTACAGTTACATTAATTCATTTAATATTGTGCTCCTTTTTATGAGACCTTTCAGGCATTAAATATTTGTCATAATCCCGTATTCATGACGATTTATCAATCCTGACTTTCTTGGAAGAACGTTTTATCTAAAATGTTGCAGAGATTACATGAATACAACTCAGCCGTCGAGTGAGCATTATTTTCATCGTTCTTCGTGGGATCATGACCATATTTTGCAAGCGTTGAAAGTAAATTTTATAGTGTATTATTTGTGACTCAGAATCTCCATCGTTTTTCTCCATTTCGTAGTACAGTACATACAACTTTCCGCTGAAGTGCAAATTATGCGGTTATAAAATGCATGGGACATGCTATGCCCCCAATCTGGAGATGATACTAAAGAAAAATTGAATTCAATTACTAAAATCGTCTTGGTGTACCGAACTTCCTGCAGCAGTCATTCGAGACATTTGGAGGCATTGATGGTTTGAGCCTTGGGTGACTGAGTAGGATTTCGTTAAATGGTGATGTATTACGTAAGCCTTTCTGGAGATTTGGCGGATGTGCTGTTGCCGCAGGGCTTGTTCGTGCTGAATAATGTCGAGTTCGCGAGGCATCAAGGATGCCCTGAGTTTTCTGCATAAACGATTAAATTTTACACTTTTCCAGTACCCGAGCTTGAAAAAATATGCTTGAAACAAATTCGGCTGGTCTCTATTCCTTATTTTTGTAGTTTCTTAAATTTTTTAGAAATAAATTTCAAATACATTGTAATGCCCTTCTTTGGTAGTCAAGCAGCAAGCACGTTCGTTCAAATCACGTTACAGCAGAGTTGGTTTTTTCTCCTTCTTTCTCTGATTAATGCTGTTCTGTGATTACGGTAATCAAAGAGGTTTAATTGTTCTCACTCCTTAACATAACTGGTTTTGTACCTTCGAGTGTGCCGGTATTTTTCTTAATACATTCAAGCCAAGAATCCGAGATGTGAGAAACGGAAAATAGAGTGGAACAATTATCGCTTCGATGTTGGGAAATATCATAACCGAAGGGCTGGGCGCATCACTATAGAAAATTTCATGCGACTCTTCCAGCCGTGTATGGTTGCGGCAGAAACGAGCGTTCTGGCATTATTGATTTGACAATGGTGTGTTGGCTCGGGAAATAGTGAAGAAGTAAAATTAATGGTTGAGCGGCTTCACCCAAGCAAATTACACATCTACCACTCCCTGATGCAACTGCCGAGGCATGTAGCGCATCATTCACCAAACGCCTTCACAGCCGCGAGCCCCACAGGCAGGTTTTGGCCGAGTTTTACCTCCTGTGGTCGTATTTGTCGACTTTTCTGTCGGGCCCCACAATGCTGGAAACCATTTTTCGATGAGGAATTGCGAGCATATTTCAAAGTCTCGCCCGGAGCCCAGAGCTCGTTTGTCACGGCGAAGCAATTCGCCGGCGGTGTTTGTCCCGAGCCACTTCCGAACGCATGAACCCTGCGCGAGTCTGAATTCAGTACGGTGTTCGCGAGGCTTCCACGCCGTTGTAATTCAACACCCTTTTCTTCCCGTGGAAATGGTCTTTCTATTGTAACACGTGGTCAGCTCTCGATTCGTTCCTTCGCTGTATGTACGACCAGCGGCCGGACAGTCAGCATTGCTTGCGAAATTTCGTGAATTGGAATACTCCATCAACGAGCTTTTTCTTGGACAGTTCCTTTCAGCTAGTGTAGCTACATGTTTTCCTTCAAAAAATTCCGTCTTGCTGACATTTTTAATGAACTGTCTTACGTGGCTGCTGTCAAACTTCTGTCAGGTTTCCGCGTGATGAGAAGCTTTTGAGAGGGAGCTGTAGTACTGTACTGTACTATACTCGAGTACATATTTCCAAATGATTTGAGCGAGCGTAAGGTTCAGTTCTCCACGTCAAAAAGATTTCTTCAAAATTTCCAACGCTTTTGAAAACCAACGGTGTGAATTCAGGAGAACGGGTAGTCTTTTATGATTTCCTGTACGGTTCAACTGCCGCTAACTGCTTGAAATTCTAAATCTTTTGCATTGATTTTCTGATACCATACATATAGTATTCTTCAATCGTGTGTAAGATGAAACTAAAATTTGTTGAGGCATTCATTTTTATTCACCGCGTGAAGACCCGATATGCCAGGCATTTGATCATTCTATCCGCTTAACCCATGAACGGATTGAGACGTGATCATGGATTGATCTGAAGCCTGATACGTACAATACGTGGTTTTCGGCGCACATTTAATGTTAATGGTGGCAGTATTAATAACTGAATTCCTGTCTTCCGAACATAATTACCCACGTTTTTCGTTCAAATTAAATGTCGAAAATCCATCACGTGCGAGGACGAAGCGGGCATGATCATAAATTAGTTTTATGGGAAATTTTGGTCGGCTGCGCGACGGATTTTTCCGGAAGCGCCTGGCGAACGATACGGTCGAGCACTCATTTCTAAAGGTCGGGGGAAAAAGTGAGACACTTAATCGCTGCGAAAATTTTGTGGTAGACCATCTATTATTGTACCAATTTTCGAATACCATTCGAAGCTTTGCGCAATACAGTATTTCCCTGTAGTGCTTTTGTCGCGCTCCTCCGCTTTTATGGTTCGAGGGTACCCGTATTTACGCGATGTATCCCGCACCATTATTCTGAGTAAGTGATCTGCGCGGGAAAACGGCGTAGCCTATATTGATAAATGCGGCATTTCTCACTTACGGGCTCTCGAGATCGGCTTTTAAAAACATTGAAAGGGAGTGTTGACCCAGGTAAAGAACTCGTTGGAAAATTAGTAACGTCTCTCATGGATTCGATTGCATGTTTCAGCAGAAGGTCAGCTCGCATTGCTAGGATGAGGCCAGTGCGTAAGCCGTGATTATTGGTCGACCTCGTGAAGGAGTAACAGTGTAGTTTTCGAATTTTCCCATCCGCCCACCGCCGACGTTTGCGATTCAACGCGGCTTTGTCGAGATGGGAGTTTCCCGTATGGCTGTTTTCATTTCCCTGACCTGCTGGTCGGGAACGCGCGGTCGCCGCGTGTACTCGACTTTCAAAGCCGCCCGTCTTACGTGCTGAGATTCGAAGCATCGCTTTGGTATATTATTCATTATCCCCGCGAATTCTCGTGCACGCGTAGAATTGTTGCTTGATGATGGGCGGGCGAAAAACGTGAAACCAACGGCTTGGGTTTTCAGGGTCTCGGTGTGCGGGACGGGATAATGCACCCGCCCTTCAACGCGCTTGTTCCGGAGAGACGGGTCTTGTCTCGCGGAATCCTTGAATATCCTAATGCGTTCACCGGAACCATGGAACTTATTATTTCTGTAATGGTTGCGATCGTTACTTCGCCCTCTGCCGAGGATTATCTTCGCCATCCGGTAATGTTTCTGTGCTTCGGTCTACTTTATTCCGGGTATCTATCCTCCCGAGAAAAAGGTCTTTTAATTGCGCAAGGGATGTCGAAAATTGTAAGCGTAATGATTCCAATTAAGAAATCTCCATTAAGCGACACATAAATTCGAAATTTATAACTTTACTTTTTTTTGTCATGTGAACTTCCGGGAATGATTCGACTTCTGACGTTGGCCAATTCTACCGTTATAGTTTTTGTATGCATTTACTTTATTTTTGAGGTTGGGTTGCATATCCACTAAGCATGATGCAGGTCTCAGTTGCTGTTCTATACCGATATGGAACCTCACCTTATCCGGCCTTATGTTCCGATGCCTTTGCTCTTGTAATCAAATATCCCTGATGCATTGCCCAGAAATGATTTATTCAAAGATGATTCGATGCTACTACAGTACCAACATTGCCGATGATCTCGAAAAGCAACACGTAGTTCTAAGAATTTATCTTGAAGAAAGTGTGTCATCTGTAGTACTGTATAGTGCAGTAGCTTGCTTCTTACAAGATTATGATTCTATGTCTAGTTTTCTGTTCATCACGTTGATCTTGATTCAAGTGGTGAGAAACTAACTCTCGTTCTGAATGAAATGAAGTAGCTCAAATTTAAATTACTGCATTTACCCGAGTACCACACGGCCTTGTTTGAGACGTGCACCAAGTGTTGGGAACGCAAGGATTCCCATCGAAAGAGAGCATTGCAGGACAGTGGAAAAGAGAGATAAATAATCACACAGGACAATCAGCCGGGTTGCGGCCGGGAATATGTACTTACCTGTCTACCTAATTCTTATTCATTTGAAATACATTTGCTCTTATGTCCTTCGGGATTTCCACTGTGAATCCCCTGCCCTGATCCTGGGCGGATTGTGAGTTCTCATTAATTTACCTGATCAATCTTCTTTCTTTGTGGGGCTTTGCCCAAAACCAAGGTTTTTGAAACAACAATTTTTTTAGAAAAAATTATCCTTCGATTTTTTTTTCATTCGATTATTACGTACGCCAACCCTTCTAAAATTGAAAAATGGGAAAAACAGCCCGCGGTACTCGCGTAAATGCGGTATATGAAATTGTACAGTGTCGTCCACCTTGTTTCCTCTTGTCGACTTGAAATTTTACATGATTAATTGAACTCCGTTTAATCAAGGTCCTATTGTATTCGTGACGTTCCTGAAAATCTCGGAAGAGGAACTTATTCTTCTTGCGCCCTAAAATAAACAAAAATACTGTACCACTAATTTTTCATATCTGTGGAGTTATTATGAGTCCACCTGATAACGAATGCTGCGAAGATCCCATCGGGTCCAAAATGTATTGGATTGATTATGGGTGCAAGCGATCCGATGCAGACAGTGAAAAATTAACGGCTCATTTGAACTGGACGAAACTTTTTTTTTCTCGGTTACCAATTTTCTCAAAGAAACTGACTCAGTGAGCATTAATGTGATAACATAACGGACTGCACCAACCATTTATTGTAGAAGCATTCATTTTTTAGCTGAGAATGTGAAGTTCGATTCTGCGATCGTCCGAAAAGTAAATCTGGTATCGAACTGATTGTGGAAGGAAATATTTATTACAGTATTTCCCCCGTCGTGTATCGATATACGTTGCCCGCATATGCCTTGATCCTACCCATGGATTGCAGACGATGCATTCAGGACACCGTGGGTTTGAACGAAAGTTTGGATCCTGTTTCGAAAACTCTTCGTCAGCCAATTCTGCTTGTCCTCCACTTCATGAATCAATCGCTGAAAGTATTTTCTGTGTGGAGTGCAAAAAAGGGGGTCTGAGTGGCAAAGAATAAATCGATGATGGTCTGTCTTTTCCTGTTCTGTTCTTGACGTACAGGCAAAATGGTCTTTATGAGAGGAGAATCCTTCTTTCGTTCGTCTGTTATACGTCATTCCGTCTGCTGAAATAAAGGCGATTGTCTCGGAATTGCCTTTGTCCGATCGGAGGAAAATCGTTGAGACTTATTGAATCCGCGCTGGTGTATTTCCGCGTCGAAATTGGGGAATGGAATACGTCGTATCTTCATCTTTCCATCTGGAACCCTGCATTTCCCATTATCAAAACTTGTATAAAAATACGCGGGTGGAGGAATTTTTTCCTCCTCGCTCGCGAGTGGAAGCAGGGAAAGGCCTGCGGGAAAAGTTTCTGACCGGAGCTCTGCGGAATGTTCGTTCCCAGGTGGCGAGGAGGAAAGCCTCGGACATTCGGACGAGTCTGAGAGCGAGGCTGGATGGATCGAAGGGCTCGCCATTTTCATATCCGTTATCGTGGTCGTCATCGTCACTGCGTTCAACGATTATACGAAAGAGCGCCAGTTCCGAGGCCTTCAATCCAAAATCGAAGGCGAGCACAAATTCGCCGTTATCCGAAATGGAGAAGTCGAGCAAATCAAAGTCGGAGATCTCGTCGTTGGCGACATTTGCCAGGTGAGACGCTGCTCGTGGCCGGTTTTATCTTCCGGTCTTACCTGCAGCCACCACGTGGCTTTTCTTGATGATTCCGAGTGATACTTCCCCGTTTCATCCCTTGCCTCTGATTAAATATCCGGTTGGAATTCTTTCTTGATCCTTCAGATCAAATACGGAGATCTGCTGCCTGCAGATGGGATATGTATTCAAAGTAATGATTTGAAAGTGGACGAGTCGTCATTGACCGGCGAGTCCGACCATGTCAAGAAGGGCGAACACTCGGATCCAATGTTGCTTTCAGGTATACATTATTCAGAAATCCTCATCTTGAGCTTGGTGCTTGCAATTTCGTAATAAAAGAAAAAAAATATTCCGAATCTTTCGAGACTTTTCTCGGGCTGAATATCTGATTACGTGATGAAAACCAAAGGAAAGGAAACCAATTTAGAAACTTCTTGGTCGTCACCTGATTAAATCAAATCTGATGAATCTCGCAAAGGAGGAAGGTTTCATAAAATGAAAACCTGCGTCCTGTATTAAATTTTCTATAGCTGAACTTATAATGAAATTTCATGTAATTTACAGATTATAATGTCGAAGCCTTGAATTACTGTATTTTGAATTGAGGATCAGTCCTGTGTGGAATACTGCGTCATTAGCGACCGATTTCGAAAATCGATTGATCCGAAAAAAATCCATATAAATTCAGAAAAACATTGGTTTTCGATAAATAAGTTCGAATTGCGTCATTTACTGACAATGAAAAGACTGTAGTTGTTTTTTTTCGTTACAACTCCGTTGAATTACCTGCAGAGAACCGATTTCTTCATTTATTGCTATTCCGTACTTTCTTATGTGAACGTGATTACTCCGGGTTTATTGCCGTTGGCCACCAACTAACAGATTAATATCAGGCGGTCTATATGCCTTCGTGTATGTCGATGATGGAGCTTAATTCGATTCGATGCCCGTGCTTAATTTGGATCCTATATCACGCGTATTTTCCTGGAATCGCGTTTGGATGTAGAATGAAAAGGCTGCTCACATCAAAGGCTTTGGATAAACGAATGAATACCTGGGCTAGGAACGAGAGCGCGTTAATTTTTGCATCTCGCAAACGTTTCGAGGCCGGTTTCTGCAGGCACACATGTGATGGAAGGCAGCGGGAAGATGTTGGTTTCAGCCGTAGGCGTGAATTCTCAGGCTGGGATCATCTTCACGCTTCTGGGCGCTGCGGTGGACGAACATGAAAAGCAGGCGAAAGCTAAGGCCAAGAATAAGAAAGCCGGGCGCGAGTCCGACGGTGACGTGGAGCAGGGCCTGACCGGCAACAGCCACGCTGGTGGCAGTGCTGCTGCTGCTGTCCCAGTCCCTGCGACCGTCGTTGCAACAGATGACCCGACAGCGCCCACTGAGCCTAGCGCCGAGGTCAGCACCAAGAAGGAGAAATCCGTTTTGCAGGCTAAGCTCACAAAACTCGCCATTCAAATCGGATACGCCGGTGAGTTCTCTTAGATCCTTATAATAATGAAGTACTTATCCACGAGTGAAAGACTTCAAAACCGAGGGTTGTTTCACAAGTTTCGTCAGTCTATTCGCTTCTAATTCCCTGTTCGGGTGGATGCAAATGTGCTCAATCTTAGCAGGGTAATATGCTTCTTCCCTCTTATATTCCCGGTTATTCTGGTCAAAATTTTGCCAACTCTGGTTGAAATTAAGAGAGGCCGGTGTCGAAAAAAAAAACAGCCCATTGCCGCAGAAGCATTTTTCTGCTGAATTTGCGGGCAGTTGGAATGTTACCGCATCTTTTCTTTGAAAATTTGGTGATCATCTGCATTGACAAATTATTTCTGCTGAAGGCGTAGTTAGTCCTAAAATTTTTATTGGTGAACAAAAAGTTGAACGGAGCAGGGTTGCACTTTAAAATAATCTCGAACAAATGAACGGCTTGTATTTCAGGCTTAGTTCATGATTACAAGAGTGATATGAATGATATAATTGCTGACATTTTCGTACAGTTTTTGAATTTAAAGGTAATGTGCTGATGAAACTTTCTAACCCTCCCTCGTGCGAAGGCTAACAGATTCGACTTCAGCAAGCAGTACTCACTTCGAGTTTGTGGGATAAGGTTGAAAAGTTTAAATCATTCTTGTTGTAATGCTGAAAAGTACACCGTTTCCAGAAGCCGACCCAAATTTTGACTCCCTTTGGCTTCTCTAGTGCTTGTCGAATATCGAACACGTGATACTCGAGCGTTGTGTCTTTTTCCGCCGCGAATTCGTGGAATCTTTCAGCTGGAAGTCCTAAAATTTTTACTTCGTGGACTTCGAGCGACATCTGTTAACCACGTTTAATTTCCCCAGTAGGCGTGCGTTTGACTGGGTGTCGATTTCCGTCAAAAGTAGCCCTTTCTCGAGTGAAACTCAACCTATGGTGTGCATTCATTACTGTTCATGAAAAGCTTCCTGTCGATTCATCGTGGATGACGTTTTTAAAGCCATTCTAATCTCCGACCTAGAAGTAACGCATTACTTGAGCGGGAAGATTGCCGCATAATTGTCTAATACGGTACAAAAATCAGGTGTCGCAGCAAATGGTAAAGCCATTATTTGTTTAAATTTACGCTTATTGATACCGGTTTACGCATTTAATGGGAAGATTGTCTTGCAGTGAGTGAAGAGCACGATTTTAAACTTTTCTTGGAATCCCATCTTCTTGAACATGAGAAGGAATAACCATCATAAGGCGGTTGATTCATACATTTTGTCAATAACTCGAAAATAATTCAACGAGGCTTTTTGGATTCGGAAATAATTTATCTTCACGTCCCCTCATCAGTCAACTCCACTTAATCACGATTCTAGATCCCCTCATCCGGCCTCGAATAGAGATTTGAATTCATAGATGCGCCAATTGCAACAGTCCCACGAGGTCAGGTGTGGTCAGAAGTTATATCGGATTCCCAAAATTTATGATCAAAATTTGTATGCAACTGTGGGTTCAATTCCAATGCTTGAAGCCACGCTTCTCTTCTTTCGCTGAAGATTCTTTTGAATTTCAGCTCTGACTTGAGCAACTCCTGGTTCACCAACTGACATTTGAGCGCAGCATCAAGTGCCGCGACAATTTTGAAGGAACATATTTTCCCCATGCGATTGTTCGTAACTCTTAAAAATATCGGACATTTGCTTGAAATATTTGGCAGCACTTGAACGTCTTTCGAATTAATTGGAACATGGCAAAGTGTTCAGGTAATTCTTAGCTCCACGAATGGATGGACTGCAGTTTACATTTTTACCTCCTCTCCATTTCTATCCGAGTGGGCAAAAATTGAACAAAGATCAGGAAATTATTGAAAATTATATAAAAATGTACAGTATTGTGTGCTAATCTTTAAAAAAGTATTATAACTTTTAGCGTTCCCGATAATTGAAAATTCAATAATTAAAAATAAAAATGATTGAACCAACCTTCATCCGAGCGGTAGTGCTCGAGTCGATGCAATCGATCTGGGTGTACGCGTATAGCACTCCGCTAAGAAACTTGCTGCACCTTAATTTGCCCTGCCTGAACTTACCGCTGTCATTACTCGCTGCAGCTTCAACTTGACGCTGAAAAAGAACATACCATGCATGAAAAGGGTTCACTTCGATCTTATAACATAATTAATTTTGAACAGCACAATTTGCTCACAAAGCACACATTATAAAAAAAATCGCACATCGGACAACCCAGATTAAAGAATACTCTCCTGCAATCGAATAGATTCCTGAAGGTGGATCCTTGAAAACCGGAAACATAAAAATACAATTTCGCGTAACGAAGTTTTTGAGGAGCAAAAAAGTTGCGCTTGAATAAATTGTTCCGCACATCACAAAAGTTTCTCCTTATACTGAAAATAAAATCATGAGAGCGTTTAAAATGTCCTCTTTACACACAGCTGCAATGAAATACCATATTCAACTGCATTTCCAGATGCTTTAAATTATTAAAGGAGAAGAGCGGCTTTAAAGGGATAATGAATGTTTGGATATGTGCGCTGTGAGTTATGAGAAAGAGAAGAAGCCTGGTTTGCATTGTAATCATTGCATCACCACACTCAGCATTGAGGAGAACAGTTAACCTGGTGGCATACAGTCGCATGAATTACATGCTGGCTATTCAAGAATGGGAGGATTGATCTGAAAAATTGAAGA
This sequence comes from Notodromas monacha, assembly GCA_905338405.1. Taxonomy (NCBI): domain Eukaryota; kingdom Metazoa; phylum Arthropoda; class Ostracoda; order Podocopida; family Cyprididae; genus Notodromas; species Notodromas monacha. Next base: position 59,094 of record CAJPEX010000025.1, on the reverse strand, counting down.
TTCATCGGGGCATTTTAATTTCAAATAAAACAAAACTTTCCAAGAGCTTGCTGGTCCTTATCTTTTGTAAGTTCATGGGTTTTGGAAATGCTGGAAATACTATTCCTGTCTGCTTCACAATACATTTTGTGTAAAGAACTGATCTGTGTAGAAAGGCATCAATCCCAAAGAAAATATCCTAGATGAGCCGAAATTTTGGTCCGTCTTTTAAAAATACAGGATTGTATAATGCTATGCATTTCTCTGAAAATACCAAACCTTAAAAAAAGAATAATAATGCTTTCTTTCTCACGTTTCACTTGATCCCATTAAATTTAATTTGAAAGGATGAATTTATCGAATAAGGCTGAATTGTGTTCCGTTTTTCGGCGCTTAAAAAGGCGACACCTGCCTTATGGGATTGATTTGATCTATGATTCAGAATCACCACTCTTTCAAGAATTGAAATTTTCGCCACTTCCATGTGTTGTAAAAAAACAGGAGAAGTCAATTCCGACGAATAAGACGGATTTGTAGGGATTGCATTTCATATTTTATGCTTTTTTCAATCCAAAGCAAAGTACAGTGCACATGTTTATATTGAAACAAGAATGACATTTTGTTTCCTCAACGGAAAAAATAATAACATCATGTGGTTTCAAATTCAGTTCACTCTAAGGATGCAACTTCTTTTGACTTTTCTCTGTTCCGTGAAGTAAAAGATTGCCGGATCGTTGAAAGAGTGGCGATTCCGAATGAAAAATCACATGATTAGTAGAAAATTTTTTAAATACTGGGGAGGAAAGACTTGAAAAACATCCTCTTCAGGAATTTATCGTCCTTCGAGTTTTTTATAAAGTATTTAAAAAAAATCCAATATGAACTTCATTGGAACGTTGGCAAGAAAGCAGCCGTGTACGGTTTCCTCAACAACAACAAAATTACTCGAAATGGCGGATTAAAAACGCAGTATCTGTGTTGTGTCCTGAAAATGATCGTTGCGATGGTTTACTTCTCTAAATTTTCATGTATAGTATTCAAATTAAATTATACTGACGCTTAGAAAATGGTGCTATCTGTATTCCCGAAAACTTGTTTTTCTATAATTTTTTTATCGGCAGACCCGCTGCAAAAACTCTGAATATTACCCGTGGTATACGATTTACTTTTCTGGAATTGCGAGGCCTTTTAATACCATATATCCACTTGTATCTGATCATTTGCTGCCGTCTGCTGCATTAGTGCCACCACGAGAGTTTCCGAAAAATCTGTTATTCTCCTAGCTTCTAATGCTTTTACCGAGATGTGCCGTAGATGTGGATTTAATGCTGCCGTATGCTGCAAGCAGCATGCATCAGATGAATTTCTTTCGCTGGGGAAACGCCGAAGTGCACTTCCTTTTTTCATTTTTATTTACTTTTTTGCCTTGATTTGGCAAAGTGATCTTTGCCGAAGCGTGACAAATGCATGGTTTTTAGCTTTTAGCCGTTTCAAAAATACATTTTAGGTATCGAAAGGAATGGTACTGGCGGATGCGGGTTGAGTAGTGCCGGAAGATATTTACATGTTGTTTCAGCTTACCTAGCGGCAGAGTTGTTGTTCGGGCAACTCGGAGCACTAATGTACATCCGTCTCATGTCTCCGTTTTCTCTCTTGTTTTTTTTCTGTCTCTTTAGGTTCCCTGATCGCCGTTATGACCGTAATCATCTTGATAGTGAGGTTTTGTATCACGACGTTCGTCGTCGAGAAAAAGGCTTGGAGCGGATTCTATGCGAATTATTTTGTCAAGTTTCTCATTATCGGCGTGACCGTTCTGGTCGTCGCTGTCCCGGAAGGGCTTCCGTTGGCTGTTACTCTTTCGCTTGCTTACTCAGTAAAGGTAAGCGTCGTGGTTCTGTAGTTTTGACGTTGAATATTTTATCCCCAATTTTCTGCGAGAAACCGGCTGCGTCCCTCGGAGCACATTCTTGCCTTGCTCCCACATTCACCGCAAATCCGCTCAGAGAATAGCGGGAAGAATTAACATTAATTCAGATCGTTTGGTACGAAAACCCTATGTTCGATAGTCCGTGGTACGTTTAAAAATAACACTAATACAAGGTGCAATTTTAATCTTCATGAGTCAGTATTAAAACGGATTTGAAGAGAAATGCCGAGTGCAGCTCTTGAAAGTTTTTCAGAATTATCCACAATCCTTTTTTCCTGTTGAATTGAAACCCGTTGAGTGGGTCATAGATCCAGAAAGAGATTTTGAGCATGACTTTTATTTTTACGAATTCTGAAGTTATTATCGTGTTTCCATGAAGCTGCGACAGAATCATGAAACGAGCCAAAACGCTTTTTTTCAGCCCCATTTCGAATAGCAGTCCACCAAAAAAAGCTTTGATCGCTTGAATGATGTAAGATTTATTTTACAATTGTCCTCCCCTTGGATTTAGCATAGCTGTCGAATTAAATTCCTGCATATCTCGTACTCCTTTAATTTGTGTACCACTTTACTGCTGAAAATTCCGCGAAACCAGTACTGTATTGCCTTCCCCCAAAACGTACATTCAAATTCCCGCATTCGAAGATTTTATCCAAGTCGCTGTAAATAATGGAGACCGAAAACCGTAATAAGCATCAACAAATTTTTAGAAAGAAATTCTGATGTCGGGACTGTCGCATTTTCGGGGAAACACGTCAGAAAGCATCCTAGATTTACGTATCTTTTTACCGAACTTTTTGACTTAGCGTATTGAGAATCAAGGATGAATTTTCCTCGTACGCGGTGTGTCTTGCTGAGAACGAAGATGTCTGTTTCATTGATGTACGACGGGTTGTAATTGTGTGACGGTATGTTAGAAAATGATGAAAGACAACAATCTGGTTCGTCACTTGGACGCGTGCGAGACAATGGGCAACGCAACAGCCATCTGCTCCGACAAGACCGGAACGCTGACGACGAACCGGATGACGGCTGTGCAGGCCTATGTAGAGGGTGAGCTCTACAAAGTCATCCGGCGCGATGACTCGAATGTGATATCCAAAACGACGAGAGAAACTTTGTTCCAAAGCATAGCGCTCAACAGTGCGTTCACGAGCCGCGTTATTGTGAGTCGAGGAAATCAATTCTTGTGCGGATTGAGATTCAGGGGCTCTGATCAATGCTTTCTGCAGCCACCAGCAACACAGCAAGAGGGAGAGCTTCCGAAGCAGGTGGGAAACAAGACTGAATGTGCGTTGTTAGGATATGTTCAGGATCTCGGAGGGAGCTACGAGAAAATACGCGAGGAGAACCCTGAGGAGACATTGCACAAGGTGTACACCTTCAATTCCGAAAGGAAATCGATGTCCACCGTCATCCGTTTGCCTCAGGGAGGCTTCCGTGTGTACACCAAAGGCGCTTCCGAAATCGTGATGAAGAAGTGAGCTGAGTATTTGCATGGCCTTGTTCGTTTTATTCCCTGGTTCAAAGTTAATATTGACACAAAATATCTAGTTGCGTAACAATCGGGCCTGAATTCCCCGGTTTCCCAAAACCTCGGAAGCTTCCTGTCCAGAATTTTCAGTTGACTTTATTTTATTTTATTTTCTCTATCCTTAATGGTATTTGTCACGTTGCTACCGAAAGCAAAAAATATTGATTCGACTGCTGACTTTTTTTTCGGGAATCACGCGACTGCTGCCTTCCTTCTTGGGCGTCAGTTTGATGAGTTTTTGCTGTTACAGTATCTGGTAAAAAAAAAAAAGCTGCAGCGTTTCTCTCAAATTTTGACCAATCCATAAAATAAGGTCAGCAAGATTTTTAGACACCTCTAGCTATCCTAAAACTTGAAACAGAAAAACTCCAAGGTAAAAAATAAGTAAAAATATTAGAATTAAGTGAGTGAAAATATAATAAGTAAAATATTTTTCAAAATTGAGCCATAAAAACTTCAGCTTCTCAGTGTAGTCTTTCTCGTCTCAGTAATTCTGGAATTTGGAATTCAGGCAAGGTTCTTATTGCTCAACTCTTCAAATATACCCTGTTGATGAGAAAGTATTTTTGGAGACGGATTGCTTGAAAGATTTTGTAATTGTTGCAGAACAAAGGTAACTATCCGACGAGAATATCCGTGTTTAGAACATCCAATAATTTTGTTCCTCAAATAGTACCTTAAAGTTGAAACGCGTCGTCCCACAGACTTCTATGGGATGTATCTGATCACGAGTATAAGACGGTTTTATGACTATATTGCCAGATGAGCTTTGTCTAGATCGAATTTTGTGTCCGTGCATTCCATCTGTAAAACCCTCTAATAATTTGGAGACCTTGAGTTTTATAGTAAACTAATGATATCCCTGCACTTCCAGGTGCTCATTCATCATGGGGGCGAAGGGGGAATTGAAGAAAATGACCAAGGATATGCAAGACCGGATTGTTCGTGAAGTTATCGAGCCCATGGCGTGCGACGGCTTGCGTACTTTGTCCGTTGCATACCGGGATTTCGTGCCGCACAAAGCTGAAATTAATCAAGTTCATTACGAAACTGAGCCGAATTGGGAGGATGAAACAAATATCATTTGTAACCTGACTTGTGTCGCCATTTTCGGCATCGAAGATCCTGTTCGACCTGAGGCAAGGCCTTTGTGAACTACAATATTTGGAAGTGTATAGAGCTCCTTTCTGTAATATATGTGTTGATGCAATCAACATATGAGTACTGTGTGTGCCAAGCTTACTGCGTGCAGTTGCTAAAGATTTTTTTTTTCATGCAGCTTGGATTACTGTACAGTTGTTTTCTCTTCTTTGCGCTCCTTTTGAACAGCAATTCCAAGATTTTTCTCAAACTCTTGTATCTTTCCAAAATATTTTAAAACTTTCATAGTGTAAGATTTTTTCTTCGTGTATCTAGCACTTCATTGAATTTATTGCTCCGGCAGTTGGCACACATAAAATTTTTTATTTTTGTTGTGAAAGGTGAAAGAGCTATTTTACATCTTACGAAGGAACACAACTTCTTGCATTGAAAGACATTTTATTCCTCTGTTTTTAAATGTGGCATATTTGTGGCTGTTGAGCGTTTGTTCCAGAGCGGACGTTGAAGTTGTGCCAAAATGTCCCTACTGTCTTCGTCATATGTGTTGACTGCCGTAAAGCGAAGTCTCTCCTTGAATTGTTTTTAAGGTTCCCGACTCAATCAAAAAGTGCCAAAAAGCAGGTATCACTGTCCGCATGGTAACTGGAGACAATATCAACACTGCTCGATCAATCGCAACTAAATGTGGGATCATCAAGCCTGGCGACGATTCGCTGATTCTTGAAGGCAAGGAATTCAACCGGCGTGTCCGCGATGCCAGCGGTCAAATCCAACAGCACTTGATCGACAAAGTCTGGCCCAAGTTGCGGGTGCTCGCCAGGTCCTCGCCGACTGACAAATACACCCTCGTCAAAGGAATCATCGACTCGAAAGTCAACGAAAACCGCGAGGTCGTGGCTGTCACCGGCGATGGTACAAATGATGGCCCTGCGCTGAAAAAAGCTGATGTCGGTTTTGCCATGGTCAGTTTCTCCCGAAGATTTTGAATTTTTCGTGTGGGTTTTTATTGCTCTTTTTTACATTTATTTAGGGGATCACCGGAACCGACGTGGCGAAAGAAGCATCAGATATTATCTTGACCGACGACAACTTCTCTAGCATCGTGAAGGCCGTCATGTGGGGTCGGAACGTGTACGACAGCATCGCGAAGTTTCTGCAATTCCAACTGACCGTCAACGTCGTCGCTGTCATCGTTGCATTCGTCGGAGCGTGTGCCATCGAGGACAGTCCCCTCAAGGCAAGTGTCGTTTTACATTTGCTTCTAAACTGATATGAAAAATGACGAAAGGATCTCTCGTCAGGCGGTTCAAATGCTTTGGGTGAACCTGATCATGGATACGCTGGCATCGCTTGCTCTGGCAACGGAGATGCCTACACCAGAACTGCTCTTAAGGAAGCCGTACGGGCGAACAAAGGCTCTCATTTCACGTACAATGACGAAAAACATAATGGGACAGAGCATTTACATGCTGTTTGTCATCTTCTTTCTCTTATTCTATGGTAAAAGTGATTTATCAGAGAAGGCGTGGCAAGTTTGCGATTTTGAAGTTTATTAATCAAACAGGGTCCCAATTTTTCGACATCGACTCCGGAATGTGGGCAAGCATTCAAGACCCACCGTCACAGCACTTCACTATTATCTTCAATGCTTTTGTTCTGATGACTCTTTTCAATGAGATTAACGCGAGGAAAATCCATGGACAGAGGAACGTTTTCTCGGGAATTTTCTCGAATCCCATCTTCTACTCGATCTGGATCTCCACCTTTGTGTTCCAAGTGAGCAGCAGTGATTGTCGATTGAAGCGTCTCTTGACTTCGTCAAAGAGTTATTTTAAGAGCCTTTCTTCTCTGGAACATGAATGACGCTGCATGAGAAAACCCCTCCTCCTTTTCAGATTGTCATCGTTCAGTTCGGTGGAAGGGCTTTTTCAACAGCACCTCTTCAATTGGTTCACTGGCTCTGGTGTTTGTTCTTTGGATTCGGAACGCTGCTGTGGGGTCAGCTTGTCACAACAGTGCCTACCAAGAATATCCCTAAAAGACTCAGGTAAATTGCACCAGGAGTGTCCAGTACCATTACTATACGGCTACATTTTTCTCTCGAAAATTGCTCCTCTAAACTAGACTCCTTCTTGATTCTTGAAAGATCACTTTTAAACTTTGAATCATATGTGAACCTTCTAAGTGAATTCTTTCAACTAAAAAATGGTTAAATGTTCGATCTTTTTTCTTGAGTTTTTCATCTGCCCCTTGTTTTAATCATGCCTTGATTGACTTCAAAATAATTCCATAAATCCTTACTTCATTGTGTTTTCTTGTCAGAAAAGTACTGAAGTAAGCAGATAGTAGTCCAAGTACATGAAAAGCTTGCAACGGTAGTTTTCATAGTTATGCGTATTCAAAGTAATCTGACTCCAATGTGTAAAAATATTTTTGTGGGCGATACCCTTTCTTCCTTATCACAATTGCCTCGGGTTTAGGCATATAATCGCTTGAATGTGTAGTACTGAGTTTGATTTTAAATATGAAAAATTTGTCGGTTTTTGTAAAGCTACGGACGTGGACAGCCGGAAGAATTAGCAATCATATCAGAAACACTGATGGAAGATGGACATTCGAAAGACTCAGATGCAGCTGACAAGAGACGCTCCACCGGACAAATCCTTTGGATCCGAGGCTTAACTCGCTTGCAAACTCAGGTGAGACCGAAACTTATCATTTTTGAGATTTTCGCTACCGAAACAGATATTATTTATCCTCTGGTTTCATCATATGTTGCAGCCATGATTCGTATATTCTATGCTCTTGCGGAATTTATCGTCAATGGCATTAGCTTCAAAGTGTCTCGCTTTGAATTTGCTGATAGCTTCGTTGAATTGGGTATATTTTTATTGCTAACATTTGTTTCTAATCGTAATACGCTTTTGTGAATGTATTGCAATTTGCGATTGTCAGATTCCGAATCGATCTACGATATACAGTATACTGGAAAGAACGTGGCGCAGTCTTTATACTGCTCTTTTTTCGCGATTATATGTCAGCCCCTCCTTCGTCTTTATTTATCAAGTCCTTGTCATTTGGTGTTATTTGTTTTTCGAATTTTAGTTCAAGGGTTTATTAGTACCCTCCCGGCGAGAATCTTTTGTTCAAATCTGATTTCCGCATCGTCTTATTGATGTTTCTATGTCTGTTCACCCATCCAAATTCTCCGTGGCGCACATTCCTGGATTATGAAACCTGTCTAGTATTTTACCCCGGATTAACTTTTTCACGATTTGTGAATGCGTCACCAAGTCTGTAATGATACGGCGTGGACATACAGCTGATCTGCGTTGGACAGCTTGGGAAATCCCCCATTGCACTCCCTTGACCCGTCACCATTTATTGACTCCATGCAGTACAGTACTTAAACTTGGAAGACCTGGCAAACTTATTTTTCTTGATTTGGCTTGATGCCTATATACCAGCACTGCTGCAGAATTTCCGGCGCATTATCCCCCGAGATGAAAGAGAATGTGTTGGAATGCAGTCTGATTTCCCGCCGTGCATGCCTTCAATTCCACCTTTTCCAGTAAAATATTGCATGGTATGACGACTGGTTTTCATATTTCCTCCGCCTTCTATTAGTTTTTATCGCGAGTTCTTTTTCGTTTCATCCTTCGTTCTTGGTTGACGCATTGAATCAGCAGACGATCATGTCTTCCATGTACTGTATTTGAAAAGATAAATTATTAATATTCTGTGTCGATAATTTTACATATTTTAGGCTGCATTTTCTGCGAAGAAAATCATGTAAAGTTTCATTTTTACCGATGAAAATGTCTCGAAATCTATTTAAAAAAGCTTGAAGATCCATTTTCGGGCGCTCAAGTGGAGAGTTCGCGAGGAAAGCACATATTGTCAGACCTTCAATAATGACCGGTTGTTGTTTACGACGCTTCAAGATCCAGAAGTACAGTATTTTAGATGGCAGGATACTTTATGTAAGCTGCACTTCAGCGAAATGCGTGGTAATTTACTGGATTGCAGTGCATTGCATTTTGAGCGGCTTGCTTCAACATGGTTTCAAGTAGGGTTTTCTCATTCTTGTGCTTGACTAGAGCATACACTCGTGCGGGGGTGACAAACGCAAATTGCCGCAGTGAATATTCTGATTGCCGCACTCTGCACATTTTTTTTTTTATACGAATATCTAACATGCTGTCTGGAAACTTACCTCTTTTCCGCCGGCAAAGATAGTAATAATTTGACTCACGAGTATTGCGGCTGTGGCATTTAGAGGCATGAGGTTATATATACAGTACATTGCGTTTGTGTGTTGTTGTGATGACAAGCATTCGGGAAACCGTAGGATGCGTGTACGAATTATTGTAGATGTGTGAACTTGTGACCTGATTTCCAGCTGCGAGTCATCAGGGCTTTCAAGTCCACCCTAGAGGATTTAGAGGAACGCCGCTCGGTGCACAGTTTGCACAATGCGGGGACTAGGAGCCAACTCGGTATCACGGCAGTGACAGCTGGACTCTCATGTCACTTATTGCCGCCACATTGTCCGGTAGGCTTGGCTCACCCCATGAGTTGACATCAAAGTACTGCAAAAAAAAATTATCGTTTCCATATCTCTATGTTCAATTGTGTCTGCTTGGCGCACTCAAATTTCGACGTGTTTTCAAGTCGTTCAACAGCATAATTCAAACTTGACTTGCTGCATGTTTCATATACTGTATCAACTTTAACGGATGGCCGAGATTCGGTCGATAAGCTGGACCGCTTCCCACTGGAGTTTTCTGCTCCCGGTCGTGAACGAGGTTTGAATTCATGGGGTGGGTTGCGAAAATTTTGCATGATCCCGGCTCTGCATGAGTATGGATGACTTTTCGGTGGATAATGCGGATTCCTCGAATATATCCGCAATTTCTTTCATCTTTGGGAATAAGCGAAGAATGTTCTGGCAGCGACAGACTATACTGCGTGATGTGCAACCTGTGAAAAGTGCTGATAACTTCGTAACATCTGCAGAGAAAAAGCTACGAAATGAACCGAGCCGGGAAGTCAAGTCCACTGTTCCACCAAGGTCGGGCTATATACATCCGTACTGTTTCTGGTTCAGATCTTGTGTCGTCTGTCCCGTCTCTGCCGGGGAGATTCGCGGCTGAGGCGCAGAGAGAATGTTGAGGTTGAAAATGAAGTTCGTATTCGCTTCTAGCGAGATGAAAATACCGCGGTGGAGTAGCTTTTTGGGTCCTGCTAAATCTGAAAAATTTAAACAGCGAAATTCCTATGGAAAACCTGGTGTGGAATATCCGTATTCACTCGAGTACCTTGCGTCTCCGTGCACGACATGCAAACGTAATTTTTGCCCAAAAATTTTGTTAACGTTCTACTGTACCCCATCGAAATATTCATTTGAATAAGACGCGTAGCACCCGTTTTCTTTCCAATTTTTTTTTTACATTTTTTTTAGTAAAGGTGCCTTGGTGCTCGAGTAAATGCGTAAGGAAATGGTTGTTCCATTTCACCGTGATGCACACATCAGCTGCCAGCACAACCCGACTTGACTCGTCGTTGGCCTGTAGTCTTCGAAAATTTCCAGATTTTTTGCTAAATTTTAGTCGCTTTATTCATACAGGGTGGAGCAAAAAGGCCATGTTCTCTTTTGACTGCTTTCCAACTCTCTCATGCACAAATTCTGACTGATTTGTTTCTCTCCGAATCTTCAGGCTATGTTTTTTTAGAGATTCGGATTGACGTTAGAAGGGATTTTAAGCGGTTCGGTGCCTCGCACAGAATTGCAAAGTAAATAATTTTGAAACCGAAGCATCGGGGAAATCGGAATAATAAAGCGCTCACGTAGCGAATTTCTTGTTTTTTTTTTCACCCTGCGAAGATGAAGCTACCTCAATTTAAAAAAAAAAGCAGACGCTGTTAAAATCGGATAGTGCTGGCATATGATGTGCATGTGATCCTACGTGGAAATGGTTTAATAACCTCTGATTAAGGTGAGTGTCCCTTGTTCACGGTGTTGCGTGACGTTCTCCAAAACCCTGCGTTGAAGCTCATTCATTTAGCTTCGACTAAAAAAAAACATGTTTATTGATACATTGTGCATCTTTCGTTTGATGCGCTTCGGATCCATTCTTCGAGGATGGCCTAATCTTTTTTTACTTCTTCGGGCGCTGTTAGCAGAGCTTGCGTTAATTTGATGCGTTTTTGTTTCTGCTCGCACTACTACCTGGAATTCTCCCTCATGAAGGTTATCGGGGGTGAATTGCAAGAACGCCTTATTCCTGTTCCGTACAGCAAGAGTTCTACTGATCAAGCTGTAAGCGATGGTTCTGTCGTCAGCTCTCTTAGCTTCTGCTTATCCTAACGTGTGGTGTCTGTGATCTCGCTTGTCTGTCCAGCCTACTTACATCATAGTTACGAGTAACCATCCCTTGTTTATCTAGCGTTCCGTCGTTGGTTGTCTCTTACGATGCAGCTGACCGATTTGGTTTTTATCAGCCGTCTAATATATGGGGAGAGGTCGGGGCCTTCACTTCTTATTGGTATGAATAAATTTTTTTCCCACGCTAAGTCTGTGTGTGAAATGAGGAATTTTTCCCTAAAGAATTGTAATTATTTTTCAGCGCATTTTTACAGGTGGGCTCTCTTCAACGAGTACCTGTTCAGTGATATGCTCCATGAAATGAATTACAGTAGTTTTCCGTTCCCAGCAGACCTACGATTATTTTATGAGAAGCTCCCCTAAGACGGAAGTCTCATGACAACCCCCACCATGCTAACCATGTGCACAGATGTGTCCTTCTGAAGAGAAGTACTGTACTGCAAATTCAAAACACAAAATTTCAAAACGTTGATAACAAATTTACCTACAGCTAGTTCGCTTCAATGATCCGCGGGGTTGCATTTTAAACTAAGATTAAAATTGGGTGCAGAATTATGGAAGATTTTTACGCTGGATCGATGATTAATATTCCGAGAACATCGGATATATTTTGTCGATACTTTCAGAGACGGTAATTGTACTTCTGTCGCGCGCTGTTCGGCTGTCGCTGTCAGGGTGCTGGTGCAGTCTCGACGTGGTGTTATGGGAATACTGTTGGCAACATTTGAGTTTCGTGGTTTGGGTTATTTTATTTTTTGCATGGAGGATGTGCATGCGGATATACAAATACACAATGAGCTGCCTGCTGATAAAAATCGAGTTTGTGTGTGAAGCGCTCCAAGTTTAGCGCATATATAGACCAGGCACGAAGATTGCATGAATAGTATTTAGTCTGCGTATATATACGGATAGTGGAACAGAGGAAGAATGTTTTTGCTGATGAAGGATTGCCTGACCAAGATCCGTGTTTAGATCCATCAGTTACGTTTCGTACAATAATGCTTGGATAGAGTTATACGAGTGTCGGGAATTTTTTAACGAAAAGATTTCTTTTTTGTCTCGCGACTGACAGTTTGTTTTCTCTTGCCTTCCCCTGCATGCTTGGAACGTGTCTCAGATCCGTGTGGTGAACGCCTTTCGTCAAGGACTGGACACGCGTTATGACCGGAACAACCCAGCTATTCAAGCAGTACTTCAGAAGCAAGCGTCACTTTCCAAGCGCCTCAGTCAAGCTTCTTCAATCGAATATGCTGACAACGTGACGGACGATTTACCCATTCCCGATATGGACCTCGAACGAATCTCTTCGCACTCGCACACGGAAACCGCCGTTTAAGAGGAATATCCCGAGGACATGTTAGAGAAAGAGACGTGTTTCGAACATTTCTTGGGAGGGGAACATGAAAAGCGTAACAACGAGTTTGACTTCTTGTGATGACACACCATTGTTGCTGGTGCTTGCTTATCTTCCTGATATTGTGTGCTAGGTGACGTATATGTTGACCGAACCCTGCCTGAATAAGTTCGGGCGACGAATTCCTTGTGAAATTCTCTAGGTATGTGCTTGACTGAGCGACCCGGCTGTAAGAGGGATTTTTAGAACCTTGTGAGTTTGATTTACTTTTGCGAATGAAGATATTTACTTCGCACGAGTGCTTGACCTGGCGCAGCGAGATGTGAATCCTTGCATTGTCCGATCCACGGATAGCTTTTGGAACAAGAGAAAGGCCCGTTCTTCGACGGAAGAACACAGAGAACTAGTCAGTTACCCTCCCTGTACATCCTTAACGCTTCCTTTTTTAATTTAATGAGAAACATTTTGACGGCCATAGAGTGTGCTTAAAATGACCAGAATTGTCCTCGCCAAGGCATTTCGTTTTTACGATGTTGTGTTGAGTCGGCAAATTTTGTGCCGCATAGCCAACAATGAGAAAATGTATTGAATGCCCAGGGAGAAATACCGCGTTATCGAGCCATAACTTTGACCCATCGAATTGAAAAGGGTCTGTAAAATTTGAATTTTTTCGACTAGTCATTGATCAGCTTCGTACTTCCGCTTTTATGAACTATCTTCGAAGCCATTTACTAGTTGTTCCAAGGCCCGTAATTCAGCCAAGGCGAGGCATTTTTTTTTCAAGGAGAGTTCGTTTGTGCATTCATCTTGGGCTCGCATTTAGGCGGAGATTTCTGTTGAAAGATTTTAGAACCAACCTGAAGTCTTCATATGAAATGTGTTGCTTACTAAAGTATAGTATTCATTGCTGCCCTTCGGATTCCAGTGTATCGGATAGTTGTGAAGTCGTGTTGGAAACCATTCTGCCTGATCCCCGGCGTGTGTCATGTTCGAGTTCTTTAGGTGTTTTTAATTCATAAATATTTCGTAACGAATGGCTGCTTCCATTTTACTGTAAATTGTTCCAATTGGCTAATTGGTCGTTGTTCCTGCGAATTTGATGCGCCAAACCTGTTTCAGACTGTACACCGAACCATGACAGATTTTCTGTGACTGATGTTAACTGTCAAATGCTGGGAGTTTTCAATTGATGATCATCCGGAGTTTTCTTTGATAATTTTCTCGGGTTTTTTTGTTCATCTTTTGGATTGGGTTATCTCTGAGGTTTAGAATCCGTGACAGCTATCGTATTTGATGACTCGTCACTCATTGCGGCTACTAGTTACCTTTTGAGCTTTCGTGTTCTTCTCCTGTGTGCATTTGCTCGAGGAGCGATTTTTCCAGTGGCACGATTTCCCTCTCGCCTGTGCTTGAGAAGCTTATGTACTGGGTGAGAGCTCATTGTGAGCGTCCTCTGGATTGTGAGGCATAGATGGACCGTCACCCCTTTGCGGCCTTACCCCCCTTCTGTCTATTTTATTTTATTTTTGGGAGTCCTTTGACTATTTATGAGAGGCGACGCACAAGATGCGAAATGCTAGTGGTCTTCAAATGTTACGCGCCGGAAAAGGTGTATTTATGAAATTGATCATTTTGATGTTGTGCTCCCTGTTGCTGAAGCCTCCGTGTTTTTTGACGGTTTTCCCTGAAGCAGTGCCCGAAATTGTTAATTTCCCTCGAACATTTAAATCTGAATTGGATTTTCCATGTTTTGGAGGGTGATTTCCGCATTCCGAAACTCTTGAGCCCTTTCTGTACCCAGAAGAAATGCAGACCCTGGATTCGTTTTCATTCATGGAAATTATTTTCTCTTCGTGTGAAGGAGCTTGAGCACGATTCTAGTTGAAAATCTTTCGTTGAACGTTCCTTAGTTTCTCATTTGTCCTCGCTTCTTTTTTTTTATTGTGAGTCTGTTCTCCTTGCTCCGTTTTTTTTTTTTCTGGATGAAAGTGTTTTTTCCGCATATCTTTTTAATGCCCTGGTCTAAGTTTAAAATATTAGTTTCAGGCGTGTCCTAATTTCAAAGCGCTGATTCATTTTTCGTTTCTCCTGAGTACAGGTTTAAGTAAATATCCGTATTAATTGTTTGTCATAAAAGGTCAAAGTCTCTGCCCTTGGAGACACGTGCATTCTGGTTTCCGCCGCATACTCCTCCTCCTTGACAAAAGGTACAGTACTGTATTCAAATCGTGGCTTAATCTTTCGTCCGGAGAAACGTACCACTTGGGACAAATAACATTGCATCCCTGAATTCGATCCTGCCACCAAACGGTATCTGGAGAAGAAAAAACCTCCATGTGCTCAAATGTCTGACTACTTAGTTATTCCGACTTTTTTCATTCAGGACATGCTGTTAAGGCGCTGGGTCGTCCTAAAGTTGTAGTGAAGGAGTCCAAAAAATTCTAGGAAAAGATTTTTTGAAAATTAAATTTCATGTCAATAAAGAAGGTTCGTAACTCATGTAAAATCATCACTCGAAAAACTAGGTGGAAGAATAGTTTATGTTGTGTGTCTGCCGTTAATAGAAGACGAAAATTGTCTATGTCGGGAATGGAGTTTTCTAATATACAATTAAATCTTGTGTGTCTGGAAAATTAGGGGTGAATTCCGAAAGAAACGGTCTTCATTTTTCCTCTAACCCTTTCATTCTTGATGGTAGCAGGAGAATGAGTGGATTTATCAATTTAAATCATTGCTCTTAATTCAATATAAAAAATTTTCCGACTTACCTGACAGAATAAGCTGGATATGGTTAGTAAGAAAACGAGAAAGCAGTTGCTTTTTTGTACTGGCCAGAATTCAAACGGAAACCATGCAACTCGCCACCTGGACAAGGGCAGCATTTTTTCATGGAAAATGAGGGACATGCAATAATTTTGGCTGGAAAATTATTGCCGGAGAAAACGTGGGAATTTCTTAATCCCCGCTTAGTTTCTCTTATTCCCTGTATCCTGCTTCATAACTGTGATTCTATATTTGGCTAACTGGAAAAATTATGGAATAACTACCAGGGAAGAGTGGGGATAGGAGTGAAGCATATATGTTTTCCTGTGCTGTCTGTCAAAATGCAGAGGAAAACCAGCTTGAATAAAGAAGAGGTGTTACAGATAGAATTCCTTTCCCGAAACAGCATTCCATATTATTAAGCATCTGCCGAAATTATAAACAAGTTTTGCAATGTTTTCAAACCAATTTTTGTATGCTGGCTTAATCTATTAATATTATTTAAAGATATTAAAATCCAAAACTCCGGAACGTTGGTACCTGTTGGAAAATTATTTTGGATAGGATCAATTTCGATTTTATTCAATCAGAATTACTGTACTTTATACTGAAATTGGATGTATAAATCCATATATTGTACGTTCAAAGATATTTCTTCCTCTTCATCCCTATAAAATGACAGGTCCATGTCGGGAAAACTCGCATTATCCTCTCCATGTTTTTCATACAAAACGAACTTAAGGATGAGATTTTTACTGTGCAAAACATTTATTATGAGGCGAAGGTGCCCTTTGAAAAAAAGTTTCAAAAAAAGGATTTAAATCAAGTTCAGAGCTGCTGTGCGAGCTCCTCGGAAGGAGCCGAACCTGTTTCCCCATAGAGAAGCGAAGTCCCTAGCCGTACTACGCTGAAACGCCGGTGATGTTTTAAAAGAGGTTAGGTAGATGTCGCTCAAATGCTGCATGAGAATTTACTCTCTATTGGCTGAGGATGATGCAGGTCCTCTATAATGTTCATAAACTGATGATTTATGCCCGTTTTGTTCAACCTGCTGATTGGGTGAAAAATATATTCTTTGCTCTTGGGTCTCGCCCATTTTGATACACTATCAGTAAAATACTTCCTCGGGAACCGCCTCATGGTCGAAATATGTGACCTGAAGAACATGTACTTCCCTCAGTTGCTGTACATTTTTTAGCGTTAGAATAGACACGCATAGCATCGTATTTTGGTGTTACAGTATCATATACTGCTGTATTTGGAAACGGACTGATGGCTGAATCTATGCAACATGAAATGATCTTCTGTTAGTACTGCATTTTATTTGTTTGAAATACAGCGTAATTCATTTTTTGCTCTAGCTTAATTTTGCCATGTGACTGGATGTAAAATGCCCATTACACCAGCAATTTTTTTTAGATAATCTTCGAAACACATTCTTCTCAAAATTTATGCGTCATACTATGAAAGCGAGTCACATATAGCTTTTAATGTGAGTTGTTCGAATTATCGTATCTCTGACTGCAATTAGACTTACTAATTACTATGTTTGGCACAAATTTTACGTTGAACGTCATCATCTTGAAATTCAAATTTCATTGTGTCACGGCCAAGGAACAACAGCACACGACGATCCATCAGAATCAACTGGTTCTATACAGTTCGTACAGTACTGTGTGCTGCGTATTGACGCAAGGACGTCGAAAATTTTTAATCCCTAGCTTTTTTAATTGCATCAATGTCGATCAAAATGACTGTGCTTTGTTGTTTTCAAACGCATCGCAAGGCTGTCGTGTGATTATCATAAACACATCCGCAGCTGTTCAATCAATGGAAGAAGAAAAAGGTCCAATACGCCAGTCACACTAATACACCCAAGGGTGTGCGTAGTTAATAGCACCCAGCTAGTGACATGCGAATGTTTTGAGTTGGCTGTGTAACATTTTTATTGCATCGATGTTCCACCCAGGATAGGAAGTTCGGCAACATAATATCTCGCGAATGTACGTGACGCATAGTCCACTAACTTCCGGAGTAAAATGCTGAATTTACCATGTACTGGGCTTATTTTTTTTACCCTGTCCTATAAATTTTGCATTGTTCGAAACATAATTTTCTTCATGAAGCGCTTCCTTCTGAACCAGATATGATATCCTCTATGCGTACCACCGGTTGAGAAGCCCGTTTCCAGATTTGCATAACTCGACAATCGTTCACAGTATTCATTCCTAAGAATCAATTGCAACTGGCACATTCAGCTCTAACAAGCTGCAGTTGATATGCTAGCTAGACCATCATGAACTCCAGGAAATTCAATAAACTGCAGTATTTCCCTTGTTTGCGGTTACCGAGTAAATATACTGTACCAATAGTGCATGGATACGTGTATCACTGGTTGGAATTGACTTCGGGGGAAAAAATTGCAAACTAATTTGACTTGAAAAAGGAATACTGAGTCAATCAGAGCTGTAGTAAAACGTACAGCGACTCCCATCCTTTACGGAACACTAAACGGCATGTTTTTTTTTTTCTCGAACCTTGTAAGAAAAACCACATTTGCTCGATTGAAGGAAGCGGGGCGAACATCACAAATAATTCAGGACATAGTCTTTGTGCCGCTTTGGAATGATTCTTTTGAAGCAAATCGCTGCTTCAACGGGCGAAAACAGCATATACGCGTGTGTAGGCCGCACCTTCTTCCAGAAATTACCCGAAAAACTCGGGTGCGGCCGATACTCCAGGTTTTTGAGTACGCTATACAAGTAAGGTCTCTCCTATGCGGCCTACACTGTACTCAATGTGATGCCGTATGCATGATATTGACGAATACAGCTCCAAGCGGCCCCATTTCCCGCCAAGAATATAAAACTCAGGATCTCCGAGATACTGTCGATTATTCATGCCCGGCAATTGATCTCATTCGCCGCGTCTTGTACTTTTGTTAATTTATAATTTTATTTTATTTTTGCCATAACCACATTTCCTCCAGCGTATTTTCTACATCATTGAGGCCTATTATAATGTACCCACTCACCTGAAATGTGTGCTCAAAATCCGGGAACGTCCTATACGCGCGTAACTACCAACAGCATATCATGAATACCCCATGGGGTGGTAAGCAGATTGTTTGATGTGATTGTCGTTCAAGTTTTTATTTGTCAACTTTTTCGCTATTTTCCGCCATGGCCAAATTTCCTCTGACGAACTTCCCTAATTGGTGCGGCCTTTAAAACCGTGAGAATAGGTGCTCAAAATCAGGGTGCGGCCTATACACGCGTGAAAACGAGTGCTGCATGGGGCAGTATCCAACTCATCCGATTATGCAATAGGAACACGAGAAAATTTCCAGCGTGAAGTCGTCGCAATTTTCGTAAACTCGAATGCCGGCGCACCTGGAATGTGATTCCGTTTACCGACTCTCGAAGTGGTGGAGACCGCTCGAACGAGGAGTTCGTATGGGAAAGTGCGAATCATTCGGCAACTTTTCCGGCACCCAAGAGACGACCAGCATGGATCCTCCGGGACAGCGTGACTCGGCCCAGGTCGTTTCCGGACCCGGGCTCCGGCGTCTGTCTGCGCCCGGGTCGAGGGGATGGTCTCGCCCACTCCGGTCCCGCGTTCGCCCCGCCCAGCGCTGCCAGGCGCGGCCCAATGGCGCCGCGAAAAGGCGGTTGAATGCCAAAGGCATTGTGTGCGCATCCGATACCGTAAACTCCTGTCGGCATTCGGTATCAATACCTGAAACAATTTCGCCCCGGTTGCATGCAAAGCCGCGGCGGCGTGAAACGCTTTGACATATCCACAGCTCAGGACCCGCTCGTCCTACGAAGCCCCGTCACCTTGTTTCCTGATCGCGTGCACCGTGCCGCCAATCGCTACTGCACTGTCGCCGGGTCGACATCGGATGCCGATGCAAGCGCAAGGCTATTGTGCACTCCAGTGTGCCGAGAGTGTCGGAACAATAACGCAGTCGCCGGACGAGTGAACGGATTCGTGTCGGTGTTGTTGTTTCCCGCTTCCGTTTTCCGCCTTAATGGACGTGGCGAAAGCGAGCGGCAGTGTCGGAGAGTGACCTGACCGCCTTGGATTCGTCTCCAATGCATTCCGGTTTGATGAGATCCACGACTTCCGATAACGAGGATAAACTGAACATGGTCGCGATCGACGTGGGGTCGCCGGGGGAAGCGAGTCCTCGGAGTGCCACGCCGCCGTCGGCGTCTGGGCCCTTGGACCACGACAGGGACCTCGACAGTCACATACGACAGAAGCATCAGTTCGGGCCAAATTTTCTGCCTCAAGTGCTCCAGTTTAAGCCGGACGCGTCTCCGACACTGGCGACGGATTTCTCCATTGCTGCTATTATGGCTCGATCCGCGGCACCCCCGCATCCCGACGGCCCTGATTTCTCGGATATGAAACGTGAGTGTGCACTCTTTCGCCGGCCCTAATCTTCCACGAATTTAAATATTGTACTCAAGGTAGTTTTGAAAACACGCTGTAAAAGCGTGCATGACTGAAAAACGAATCTGTTGCGTGCTGTGTGACCAATATGCCGAATTAAAATACTGTACTGTTCTCATGGATACCCGTGCGAGCATCCTTTCCTTCGTCCTCTTCGTAGACTACGAAAAAAGGAAACCTTTTCAAATGTAATAGAAATTTAATTCAAGTTTCTGTCCATTTTTGGTCTAAAGATCCACGTGGAAATTTGTACGTTCGATTTCAATCACACCGAAAATCAATCACTAATTGCCATGAAGACGAAGTCGTTCCAGTGAAACTTCCAAGAATCTTCAAAATAAAATGACGGGTATTTGTATTACCGGTATAACAATTTGCTAAAAAATTTTCGGAGTGCCTTGATAATAACCATGAGAACCAGGAAGAACCTTTTGTATTTATCCGTGAAATTTTGGCAAGGATAGCCACTCGAGATTAAGTTGGGATTGTTTAAAAGAATGACGGGATGATTAATGCGGGAATGTACGATTAGCTTATAGAGATGTACTTTTCGTCCGGACTTGACGAACAATGCGATTACCTTATATACGTACTGTAGTTGAGCGGATGACGAATATTCTGAATCGAATCTTGATAATCTTGCCTTTTCGATTGAAAAAGTCTCTTGCTTGCAATTTTTGCAAGATGGAGTGGAAGTTCGTGAGCAATTGAAATATAAGTGATATGAGCTTCTTTTTTTTTAAGCAAAAAAAAAAAGCTTTCATCTGAGCCAAAACCTTGATTTTCAAAGACGATTGTCTCTGAAAATGTTTCGTAGGGTCTATAATTTACCGAACACTGTTCGGTTTGTAACTGGATCATGAATGAATTACCTGTTCTCAGACAGGTAATTTCCATCGAGCCTGAAGGATGGAAATTTAATTATGTCGTTACATTACGAATCAAATCCTAATCAGAAAAGAAACTAAGGATCGGAAATACATTTTAGGAACCACGTTTTTATTAAAAATTCATTTCCGATTGAAATCCAAAATCTTCAAAAGTTCGTTCGGTCAATAAATTTTGGGCTTCATCCGTAATAATCTTGATTATTGTTAACCGTATTATTGTTTTACAGATGTACGTATGCATCACAGTGGCGTTCAAAAATAGATCAATTTGAAGTGGCGCCTCAAAGAATGGCTTTACAAATTTCGGAATCCCTAATGGGCTATTAATATGCTAATACGAATGGTAGGCTCGTTGAAAAATATTCCCACTCGTAAATAATAGCGGAATGTCCAGACTACGTACATTATTTTCAAGAAGCTCGACGTGCCGACGAGTTTTGCATGTACGTTACGCAGAGTTCTACGAATGGAATCGGAAGCTTGTCTGAAGTTCTTCATTCAAAATATGCTTCAATCGTCTATTTAAATCTACAAGATATTTCACCATAAAGAAATCATTTTTCGTATATTCATACCAAGCTTTTGTTTTGGTTTGAACACAATTTTTAGAAGGACGTCTAAGATGGTTGATGGCAAAGCTTGTCTAAATTATTCAAGTAAAATCGTTTCATTTATATACTGCAGCTTGTATGAGAGACCTGAGCATTAGTCTGATTCTGAAGCTCAATGAAATTTGTAAAATAAAATGTCTCGCAGAAGGTTGAAAAAAATTGAATGCCCAGCTTCTTTTAAATTCTTAGCTTACGCCAAGTTACGACAGGTTGAGAGTGAGGTGTGGGAATATGTGTAAGGTTTACGTTCCGTAGAGTTCAATAGGTGAAATAAAATTACTTTCAAAATATCTGAATTGAAAATACATGTCATTTGAAAGATCTATTATATTCCAGATAATAGTGTAAGAACACGTTTTTTTGGAGTCGATCGCTAACACGGTCCGTTTTGTTTGCGGAATGTTTGGAAAAAATGTGTTTTTAATAAGATGATTACAGTTTACGTAATCCCCAGACAGCTGCTGATTCTGTGAAAAACCGAGCAACGATAACCTGAAAGTGAACTATGCCAGAAAGTTTCACGTTTACGTTCCGTAGAGTTCAACAGGTCGAATAAAAATATTGTCGCGTTTTCTGAAAATTAAAATATTTTTTATTTGAAAGCTCTATTATGCATGTACTAAATTCAAGAACGCGTTTTTATGGATGCTAACATGAGGTCTTTTTTCATGAATCTGTGAAATAAAATAAAAATTGTCTTTGATAAACATTTAATCCCCGGGGGTTTGGAAATTCTGTGAGCTCAGCTCGCGCCAAGCAACGATGAACTGAAAGTGAGGTGTGACGATGAGTGTCGCCTATTCGTTCCGCAGAGTTCGACAGGTTGAAGAAAGACGGATGCGAGCTCGCGAGCGGCGAAGAGGAATCCGACCGGGAAATCAACGTCGACGCCGAGGACTTGTCGACGACGTCGGGCCAATCTCTGAGTCGACATGATGGGAAGGAGGACAGGGACGACTACGTTGAGGACGACGATGACGAGCAGCTGTCGGACGCCTCTTCGCTCGGGAAAGCGTCGGGCAAGAAATCCGACGCCCCGCCGAAGCGCGTCAATCCGAATCTTCTGGAGCGGTGCAACTGTGATGACTTGAAGCAGGTTCGGTGTCACCTGGAGACCAAAGAGCTTTGGGACAAGTTCCACGAACTCGGCACTGAAATGATTATCACAAAAACTGGCAGGTTCGTTCATTTTCTCTGCTTGAACCGCAATCCTACCACAATGATGCCTCATACAACGAACATAATTCGTTCAACAAGTGTTCGTTGTACAGTACTAGGCTTTACTAGTCTCATCGGTCTCGTTTCTCGGAAGTAAAGTACGCGGGGAAAGATTCATGCGTTCCTTCGGAAAAATACAGTCGAAATTGGGAATGGAAGGGAAAAAGTTTGAAATGTCAGCGTGATTCACAGTCCTTTATCAATGGATCTCGAGTCGATGAAGAGTCCACTTTCCAGTCACATCACATGTCAGCGAAAAAGTCTCCTCAGAGAAATAAAAAAAACTAAAATCAAGAGCAGTGCGAACGAGAAAAGCAGAATTTTCTTTGCATCACTGATTTATTTTCTCACAACTCTTGTCTACCAGTAATGTGAACTATTGAAATAACTTGGGCCACAGTATATTAGGAAATCTAGAACTGTCATTCAATTTTAAGAGACGAGAAAATATACACGGGAATCTCAATTGCTCGAGCCATGATTAACCGAGTATAGTATTTGGGCCACCTCACTCAATTAACTCGACCGGAGGAAAAGGAAAGACTGATTTGATTATATTCCCGTCACGTCATTTCCCTCGAATTAATTTGGATTTTTATTCGGAAACCCGAGTAAAATTTATAGTTACCCGGAAGTCATAAAAAAATCTGATGAGCGACAAGAATGTTTGATCCCCGTAGAAGCAAACAATTGAACGCAATGAACCCTTTTGAACGAGTTCATGAGGGTATCTCCGAAATATTTTTTTTAACTTGCGAGTTTTTTGCTTCAAGACAAGGATAGCAAACCCGTTCCAATCAACAAACCATTATTATTATTTAAAAAAACAAAGGTTTGTCGCATAACGAATATCCATTGCTCGGAAGAAGCAAAGCTGCTTCAAATCAAACTTAATGAAGAGGAGGGAAATTTTCTGAGTGTGGGCATTCGGCTGGCTCCATTCTTCTGACGGTCTTCTTTCCCGAAAGTGATTGTGAAGTCGGAGAGGTTGTAATTTCTTCGGATTGAATAGACAACGACGAATAGAGAGCTCGCGAGTGAACTATGGAAACGAGGCGAGTCTAGTGAAAACTCGGGGAGAAAAGGGGGAAAGGCTGGGGTTCCCGGGAAGGACAAAAACGGGGAACAGCGCATATCTCACCTGGGCATCACCAGGGGGAAAAAGAAGGCACGCGTCTATATGTTGGTACAGGTCAACCCCGTGATACGAATTGGATTCATTGACAGGAAATAACTTTCTCGGCGGCCTTCGGGACACCCCGCGGACGGGAACGATTTCACGGGCCGGGCGACGAGACACGCGGGGCATTGTCGCCGCGTCGTCGTTTGCATTCCGGCCTTTTTCTACTGCGTGTGGTCCCCGGGCGCATCCGTGAGAAAGCGCTCTCGGCGCGGGGCCGTTTTCGCGGAGATTTCCTTCTATTTCCGACGACCATCGCCGACTAATTGCCGGAATCCCGTTCGCGGAGCCCCGAACCACGAGCACCCAGGCGAAATCATCCGGAAGCGGGAAATTAATCATCTGACTTCGTCACGTAATTACATGCCCGTCACGGGACCTTAGTAGCATCAAAACTAGACTTCATGACTTTTTTTCTCTCTCTCGCTTGGAATACCCGCCGGGAAGTTGATCAATTATTCGTCACTTTTCTCTTTCCGGGTGGGCCGTTGGGAATTCATTTATTCTCCCCCCCCCCCTCCTCTGTCTCTTTCTTGGAGGCCAAGTATTTCGCACCTGCGGGTTCAGCCCGATGTCGTGTCGCCGGGGTAATTTATACATTCACCACCGGACAGCGTGACAACTTCCTGACTTTTCAATCCGACGCTGATGATGTCGAGTTCATTTCCGCTTCGCATTAAAGTCCGCGGATTCTCTGACCTGCCAACGCATGCAGATTGCATGCGGCGAGCTAGCTTCCATTCCTTTGCCTCCCCTCTTTCCCTCTCCGAGGCAGTTACGGTATTTACTCGAATATTAGAAGTCTTTTTCAGCAGCGAAATCGACTGGAAAATCCGGCGGCGTCTTTTATTTGAAATTCACGTCTTACGGCCAGTTTAAGGGCGAAGAGTTAGAAGCCTGAATTTTTTTTTAAATTGTTCTGACTGGAAACTGAATCATGAGTTGAAACAAGACTCCTCTTATTTTGGAGAAACTGAATGCAGCAAAATGCCCCTTAAATCCGGAGCACAAATTTTCTTCAATTTTCAAAGCACAGAACTGATTTAGAGATGCGTCTTTTGGAATCAATAGCGGCGGGTTTTATACATGTCAGTCTGACACCTCCCTCGCGTTTTCAAGCTTTTCGAGCTCTTTTTTTTTTTTGTTACTCTGGAGTCCGGAAATTCTAGATCTGCCGTTTACCCCACCTACAACAGAAAAGCATGCTAGACAGCATGGCCAAACGTTTCTTGTAGAATGCTGTTCCCTAGAAAATATCAAATAGTCCGGAGCTTTCCTGGATTCAGTGGCACCTTTATATAAGCAGCAAACGTGATACCGAGATTTTCGAAAATCTTGAAGTTCGTGACATTACAGTTCTAGCGTTGTTATTGAGAGAGCATAAAATAAACAGGGTTCGAGAAGATAAAAGTTCTGTGGCATTCCCCCGTTTTGGATAATGACGGGAAGAGCCACGATTAGATTCTTGTGATTGATTTCCAGAAAATTGAGCCAAGGTCTACGTGAGCGTCTGAGCGAGAAGATACAAAATTCAGTAATGACCGCAATCGCATGTAAATGAAGAAAGCAGGATGATGTAGTGTGAAATTCTTCAAAAGCTTTAAGGTGCCGGGGTAATTTTGCACCAGTATCGCACAACGCCAAGTGATGGCGAAGGCAAAGAAAAAAGGCTTGAGGAGGCTATTCGCAATTTTTGCGCCAGGCGAGGAATGTAGGTATTGAGGGTGAATCATTATGCGAATATACAGTAATAGGCGAAGCAGCATCGGCGAAAAGAGGGAGGCGGAAAAGAGAAGAAATTTTATAGTCTACAACGTTTGTCAGGGGCGGCGGGGATGCGGAAAGCGACCTATTGAGAAGTTTGATTTTCGCGACGGTTAAAAGCGCGTTACGAATCCGGAGATTGCGTCGGAATCGGAGGCAGGGAAAAGAATCGCGGTGATTCATGACCGAGGAACGAGCGTAAGATTGCTTCGGCCTTGTTGCCTCGTTTCAATACCGCCTCTCGTCTGTGATCGGCACCGGGGCCCGGGAAATTCCCGGGGGTCTGATTAGTCTATTGATCGGGGTTTCGGGTACGGCTTCCTCTCCTGCTTTTTCTTTTTTCCTCTGTTATTTCCGCCGTCGTGACATTTTGTGGGGAACGTCAGGTCAGGTCCTCCGACGCGCGACTCGGTTTTTTTCCTTCTTTCTGGAAAGTCACTGTATCTGCCTGGCACCCTACAGGAATTTACATCCCGACCCGATGGAAATGCCTCAAGTTTCAAAACATAAAACCACTCATTCTCGTACCATGCACAAAATAACGCGAATCCAGAAAATAAAATAAAACGCCTCCACAGAATTCATCGAAGATAAAACAAAAAGCATAACCCCAACTGTCCGTGGTAATAATTGGATACCTGTGTCGGCTAATTTCTAGTATAATAAATTTTAACCAGGGGAAATCGTTCTCACTCATGAGCTTCTGTATTGAGTATTTCAAAATTTCCTATTGACTGATGAGAATGTATGGATTTGATAAGAATCACAGAAGTGCTGCTTATTCTTTCAAACATACCGATACGAAATCTCAATTAGAGAGGTAAAATTGTTGGAAATAAAATTGTTATAAATAGACCCCTTCGTTCCTCTTACGAATCAAAAGTAAGGCCCGTTTTATATCTTCATTGTACCCGTATTTATTTCCAAGAACGGACGTAGTGCTCATTACCAAAATATATCTGGCTTTCATACGAAAATACTGTAGCAACTAAACTCGTAATTTACGACTTGAAGTCTTGTGTCGATTATTTGGCATGCGCGAAGCTATTTCTTGGAATCACGAAGGCTGAAAAACTGTAAATCAATGATAATTAAGGTACTGTACTTGAAAATTCAATGAGATAAAATAAGAATTTCGAAACATCCGGAGAATGTGATCAGGAAATTATAAAAATAAATTAGCTGGGAAAACATTTTTTAATGTTAAAGCGTACTGGTACAATATTCGGATTAACTGTCAGGAAGTGTTGTTATTATTTATTCACTGACTTTGTAGGAGAGATTCGATGGTCGAAATTGACTCGTTCAAGTTTCAAACTTGGACCTTTGTAGATTCGAACGTTCTTTCAAGATGTCTTGAAACGATGAAATGGATGCATTGATGCGAAATCCAAAAGGGAAGGACCG
The DNA here is from genome assembly GCA_905338405.1 of Notodromas monacha. NCBI lineage: Eukaryota > Metazoa > Arthropoda > Ostracoda > Podocopida > Cyprididae > Notodromas > Notodromas monacha. Next base: position 32,517 of record CAJPEX010000025.1, on the reverse strand, counting down.
AGATTGTTTTCAAACGTGCCGAAGCACCTTGTTACAGTGTCTTATCTCGAAGTCTGTGGCTGAATCTTGTTTACCAAGTCGGCATAAGCCGTGCTTGAAACCGAGATTCAACGCACCGCTTTCGTTAAATTTATGATATCCACGGCCTGATGAGTTCTGGATTCCGTCAGAATCAGATGCATTATTCCAAATCTTCCATATCCCACCTTTGTTGACTCTCAATGTGCCCCAAAACAGTATCAAATCCTTCATCCGCATGACAGAGTGATCCTTCCTTCCATGTCCTAATGAAGTTCCGAAAAGTTTCTCAGGTCATCTCTGCCTCTCGTTCAGTATGAAAATCCGTCGGATCATTTTTTTTTTCGTGTCTGGATTGAATTGCGTTGTCCTTTACATATGTCGTGATTTTTGAAGCAGCTGTGGACACTGCGATAACGTCGCTGGCCTTGGGTAATCAATGAGATTCTTTGAGGGAAGACATGAGGGTGGTGGACGAAACTGCGATGAAAAATCGCTTCGGTCGCCCGCATAAGGTCCGACATGAAAGTCACGAACTGGTCGAGTTTCTTGCAGCTGCTTCGCTGATGAAGCTTTCTGTTCAGCACGACAAACCAGCCTTGTCCCATGGCTGAGTGAATGCAAAACATGAAAACCCATGCATAAAAAAATACCCAACGGAAAGTTAATGCAATGACTAGCATTACTTTTAAAACTTACATTTTCTCGTTTCCTTATTCCGTGAAGCAATCGTGTTGGAATCCTGCAGTTGAATATCGAGCCGCGTGAATTCTGGGTTGTGTGTCAATGACGCTAATTTCATGGACATGCAACTTTTAAAATGCGGGTTCATTCTGATGATAGGTTTGGCCATGCTTGAGAAAGATAGATGATCAATGCGGGTGAAAGAAAACCAAATCTTCTGTCAGCGTCTGATTTATTGTCGAAAATACGTCATCATATTTACCCGAAAGTAAACCGCGTTAGATTTTGAGCTACGTCCTGATCGCAGTATCTGAGATTCAAAAAAAGACCAATATCGAGCGCAAAAATCGTAGATTTCGACGGGAAAATCCTGCCTGTATTGCGGAGAAATATGCTAATTTTTGAATAATTATTTCAATGTCTGCTGATGGAATCTTGTTTTCTATGATCTCACGCATGGGCTGCTCAAACGACATTGGTGGCAAGCTCGTATTTTTCGATATTGGAGTTTATTAACTTTCGAATAGTTCGGGAGCAGCTCCTATATTCGTACATATCAAGCAAAGGTGGCACCCAGGTTTTTGGACGTATTTCTTGAGAGAGAAAAAATTACAGCCTATGATCACGTAAATGTATTTTCTGCACACTTGTCCGGGGGTCCACTGTAGGAAATCTTTTGCGCGAACACCATGTTTATCTCCGGGGATCTCTGAGTAATTTGTTTCCCCATTATCGATTCGCCCGTCGGGCAGAACAAGAATCAAATGACAGGTAGAAAGCACGGCTTCCTGGGGGGGGGGGGGGGGGGGGGGGGGGGGGTTCTTTCCCAGCAACCAGGGTGTGTCTGAGGCACCATTTCGCACTGTTCGGTCAACCCGCTGTCGAAACCTGGTTCTCGTGCCTTGTCCCCAAGCACGAGTCGTGTTTCGGTTCGCAATAACTTTCGGGTCGTCAATTGATGTCCACAGGCGTCATCCGTTTGGCAGCCGACTCAAAAGTCACGGAATAATGTACCGTAATGCAATGGAAAGATAAATTCGAATTAGAATTGTGAAAGTGTTCTTGTAACCAAGAGTTTATAACCATGATTCCCGCGTATAACCATGAATGAAAGCATAAACCAAGCTTTTCTGATGTTATTTTTTTCTGGACACAAAATAACGTTTTATATTTTTTAATCTTTTGAAAGTCAGATTACATGCGCCTTCTTTTATTTCACTGATGATCAATCGGCCGTAAGTTTGTTCTCCGAGTCGAGGGCAGATTTTTAAAGCAAAAATTCGACTGAAGCTTTAGGCCTTTATCGGAAGCAGTCGGTAACCGGGTTATCACTACACGGAGAGAAGGAAATTGATGCGAAATGTTCGGCAACCCTCTTGGCGTTTCGCCGAGGAAATCGAGATCCCGGAGCGCTCGTTTGTCGCACCAACCGAGACACAACTTTTGTCGCGGGGCCGTCTGTCTGACTACAGATGGGCACTGATTGTGTCCGACGTCTTGTCTCTGGTCTCCGTGCATTATTTTCCCAGAAGAGATCAACGATTCAGCGTGTGGACCAGTGAAACGCGCGAACCGTGGAATACCATGTGAGCGCAGTCAAACTCAGTGCCGCGACTAACTCGACACGGAGTCGACTTCGTTGTCACGGACGCACCGAGTCATCAAGATTCGGTGCCTCCTGCAATCAACTCAGGACAACTCTAATTTAATGTTATGAAATAAAATGCTTCCGCCAAATTAATTTCCCCGAATTTCATCAAATATAGAACATTCTATAGATAGATCCTATTGTAGTAATGAAAGCCGAATTAGAAGCTCTTTTTCACATGTTCATAAATGCCAGGACACTTTTCAGATATTGAGGTTAAATTTTTTGCTTTCGATCCTTTGTAGAAACAAGTAAAAATTATCTGCATGATATAAGGATTTTAAAGTCCTCAGTATTGTTTAAAGCTACATATATCTAATGTGTGCGCTTTGCTGCAATCCATCAATCATTTTTTTTTTATCCGCAACGAGTTCGAACGGAAAATTTAGCTTCGGATCTCAAATGTTCCTTCTCAAATCGCAATATTGGAAGACGTTCGACTATTAATTTCCATGGTAGAGCACCAAGGACCAAGCGTATGTCTTGCCAATTCTCAAGCTCTAAAAATGAAACCCATTTGCTCTGACGAGGTGCCAGAATGCGAGTCCTTACATATGGTCCTCGCGGGTCGTATTTCTGAACTTAAAATTTGGAAAGCGTTATTCAACTTTTCTGTCTCCTTCGAGAAGCTTTGGAACCTGGGGAAAGTTGATACAAAGAACTAATCACTCTGCGAACCCCGAGTGAATCAGATGCTTCCAAAATGTTCAAGAGTTATCCCAAATTTGATGAAAAGACTGGTGTTCATGCATCACTTCCTGGGTACACCATCTGCCCAAGTACCACCTGTGCACAACACCTTCCTTGTCTTTAGGTTTAAACAAACTTCACAAATCCGTTATAGGCATAACATTTTAATGGTACTGTACTTCATACCTCGTGCTTGAATTCCGGATGCTTACTTTTTTGAGAAATCGTGTTCCGAATCTCCCCTTCAGTTGGCTTAATCACATGTTATAAACATGCGATTCAAATTTCAACAATTCTCATCCATGCTGTACTTTTCTCATGGGAAATTTTGTGCACTTTCTGACGTGTAGCGCGTCGCGTACCACCTGTTGAAAACCCTGACGTGCCTCAATTTTAGTATCACGCTTAAAGCTGAGTTAGATTCGGGAATGTTTGAGTAAGAAAAGTCCTGAGTTAGAGAGCCTTTCTCTAACAGAATCCAGTCAGCTTTCGTCTGGCAATTTTTTTTAGCGTACCGAAAGCGCAGCTTAAGTCTGCGTATACTTCAAATGCTCTCCTACGTCAATTTTTGCTAATCACTTTGGGAGCGTTTCGACTTTCCGTGCTCCTCATTTACGATTTATTTAAAACCATTCTTGGTCAGGGCCGTCACAGGAAATTTCTACGGATTTTCTTGAAATTCTTTGTTGCATCGAGATTTTAGTGGGAATCGAAAAAGATATCTTCATGGATAATAAAGATATTCTGGCGATGAACTTGTGACCGCTTCATTCTTGTAATCTTGGCCGGAGAAGCATTTGAAGACGAAGATAATTGAGAAGGCTTTTTGTATCATCCAAGTTCTGTCTTTTTCACTTATAGTGCCTGAAGTGTTACCAATGTTGGACGTCAAATATAAATTATATTGTGAAATATGAATGAAATTTTTCAATGTGAACTGAAAGTCATGCAAAATTATTTGACGCGAATTCAAAAACATTTTTCAAATGTTGTTGAACAGGGATCAAAGTGAATATTCGTGACCCTTTTCTAGTTGGATCTTAATTCTCGGGTGAATCGGAATCAGTAATAATGAGAAATAAAGAAACAGAGTTATATGGAATTCTTGTATAGGAAATATTTTGCATTGCCTGCAACTTTTGGAATTTTCCCTTGCGACATCTTCAGTCAAGAGGGAAAAAAGTGGCCTCAGTTATCAAAAAATTCGGCTCCTTTCATTGTTGCTATCACAGCAATTCTTTGCGAAATCACCAATTCGTTGAAAAATGTTATTAGTAAGTCAAAAATTTTTAAATTGTCATCATTCATACGTACTACACAGATGAGACAATCGATGCTTTTTCATTAATAACCCGGGAACTTTATCATATTCGGGACTTATGGCAACCAAATTTCAATCAATATTCAGAAAAGATTTCCCGAGGCTTTTGGGTGACACAGGTCCTGGAAATATACTCAAAAAAAAAAACTGACAAGCAAAGCATAACAAATAATAAATTTGCTATTGAATTCCTCTGCGCTTTTTCACCGGGAAGCCTCGGGAAAATCTGCTCTGAATACTGATGGAAATTTAGTAGTCATCGATCACTGACAACCCAATTCTATGGATAAGAGGTTCTTGATTTGTTTGACTTTGGTGAATTTTTCATCCACAACAATTAAATCGAGGGCTGATTGTAAAGAATATACTGCATCTGGATATTCTGGAATGAGTAAATTTACAGCTTCATGTACATCTTGTTTTGGCAAAATTTTCCCTGAGGTTCTTATTTGCATTCACTGCGTAAACATCGTATGATACTTATTGTTTTGGTTCTCTAGAAAACAAGCTCTTTCCAGATTTGAATGCATAAACAAATTTTTATTCATTATGTAAGCTGCGAAATAACCCTTTTTCATTATAAAAATATTCAACACATTTATGCACATAAAAACCCTATTTTTCCATTTTGGAATGCCAATGAAATTTTTCAACAAGTTTATATTTCTTGTGAAAACATTTGATGCCAAATTATTAATGCACAGGCGTTGATGTTTTTTCCAAAGCAAGCAAAAAAGTATTCAAGTGCTCGTCTTCATTTGAAGTATGGATTTTCAGAATTATGGCTCTGTCAAGTCGTCCAATTTCAATGAGAGCTTTTATCTTTAGGACTACACCCAATGTATTCGGAATGCACCCGGAAATATGTTTTTGACTCCAGACTCCAGAGTAATAATTATTTCTTTTGTGCCAGCAAGACTGCCAATAATAAAAATGTTTATCCAAAAAAGATATGCAGAATGGCACACATTCTTCTTCCAAAAAAGGTTCAAATACGACGCGAAATTCTGGAACTTGTTTCAAGTTTTTCTTTCGTCAGCAGTGCACCTTGCTGAGCTAAATATTTGAAAGAAGTCTGCTTTTTTGATATTAAAGCCGAAGAGTTCTTGTGGGAATTGAGAGAGAGAGGGAGAGAAAAAATTCAAAGCGATGAAACCTTTCATGTCGCGGAAAATAACCACAAATCACGAGGTAGGATGGTATCCAAACATAATTTCATTATAGGAAGAAATCATAGTTTCACATAAACAATATATGAATGCTCGCAGGAAGTCAAGGACAGTTCTGGATGCTGGCCAACATTTCGAAAATATTTCGTCATTCCGGCTTCCTTGGGAATTTTCACGGGAGATGTTTTCAGTTTGGAAGGAAAGCGCAGAACGAATTTTTCCAGGAAGTCTGTCCCTTCCATCATGGGGGTAATCGCAGTCATCTGCCAGCTGATTCGGTCGTATTTGGCCTTCAAAAGTGAGCAATTTTGCATGAAAAATTTTTTTAATTCGTTGAGAACATTCAATGATCAGATTTTTATTTTTTACTGAGATACGAAATTTCTCAGTAGGCTGCTACAATCGTAGTCATAAGTTTTCGGTACTCCCTTTTCACGCGGGCAGGCAATTCGTCAGAAAAGCGGACTGTTTAAAAATAAGCCGCAGAAGTTTGAATTTCAGAACTTTTCCTCAAAATAAATCGTTCTTCAAATTCATGGAGTACATTTTTCTCTAAGCCTGTTTATGCCAAAACGCTATCGACCAATTCGTCATAATCATATTGAGATTCAAAGATTTATAGAAAATGCCTTCCACAGACTTTGCATCCGTGGTGGTGGAATATGGTTACGTTTACGGAATAACGACGAAAATTTCGTGGTCTGTGTTCAGGATTCTCGATGTTATATCTGGACCCTGCATGTTCACTTTGTCCCTGATACACGGACAGAAAATCATGCAAAATTTGACAAAAATTTTCGACTGCGCAAGACGAGTTTCGCCGTTTCCAGGGGACAACACAGAATCGACGGAAAATGTGATGAAATTCCAAGCAACAAAAACTCGCTATTATGCTGCGATTTTCATCCTTTTTGGCACTTTGTCTGCTGCACTCGAGGCATTCAGCTTTGTCAATCAACTAGTACAAGTTCCGCAAAAACGAATGACTTTGAACATTTGCTCGTCAATTTTCGAACTCGTCGTCGGCCTGTGGGGGAAAATGGCGATTGCCTGGTGGCAAATCCACCTCCTGGTCATGGCCAATATCCTGAATCAAGTTTACAGTCAGTTAGCAGAAAAAACAGCTGCATCCCTGCGATTAGGAGTTGGTGAATTTGAAGAAATTCGGTTCTTGTGGATCGATTTAAGAGCCGCTGTTGAGGAATTGTTTGGGATCGTGTCAGCGATTATTGGCAGCGTGATTTTGTTGAATGGATTGCAGTTTTGCATGTTGTGTTACCTGGCGGTAGTGAACTTGAAGCTCGGAACGCTCGTGCCAAACATACAGTATCTTCTCATGTGCCATTTAGTTGTCGATGCTTCCTTCGTTCTTGGAACTTTTCTCGTGTGTCATGGAGTCGAAAAGGTGGCAAACATGGTGAGTACTGTACTGTACTGTATGTAGAACAATAAAACTTACATCTGTGCGGCAACGACAGCGAGGAAAGCAAATTACCGGTTTTCTTCAGTCAATATGTTTAGAAATATTCATTCACTTCAATTCTTTAAAATGTTACGGTATTACGGTAAGCCATGGTTTGAGATGACTGCTGGTCTCAAAAAGCAATGAATGATACGTAGAGAATCATTTCAAGTCAATTTTTTGAAAGTTGCGAATGCCATATCGAGCAATTGGCTGGATTTAGCTTTAAATGTATTCAAACAAAAATCTAATCGTTCAAAACATTGATGAGTGACCGAATTTAATTTCAATGTGTGTAGTTACCAGGAAGGATCTGAATCCATAAAATCATCAGTCAATCAGATAAGTGACCTGTCAGGCTTAGTAGACAATTACTGTATGCAATGAATTTTCATCTATGTATTGATTTACGATTTGATTGATTTATCGTTTGTCGACGATTCAATCGGCAGACATTTTCAGTGAATCAAGATCTTCGTATGGTCTTCATAAAAAAATCAATCAATTGTTTGAATGATTGAGCGTACGATACGCAATAAATGTCAATATAAAATGAAGTCAAATATGCGGAAGTGGATTTGAAAACCGTGGACCGAGGGATTGCTCAAGCTTTAGAGGAAAGGGACAAGAGGTGAATTTATTGCAAAAACTATCACGGAAAATTATTTTTTGGTCCATTTGAGCGGTTGATTTTTTTTTTCAAAGCTTGGTTGATACATCTCTTTCGTATTATAGATTCAGTCATTATAGAGAAGTAGTATTTTTGAAAAGGTGAAGTTATTGCTGAACCACTGCTTCACATTTTTTGAGCTTCTATTTACTCAAATTACTTCACAGGAGGCGAATTTCATTCGAGAGATTCAAGGAATACGGACAAGTGTCTTGAATGATTTTGACAAGATTCAGGTACTGGTATATTCAGAAATATTGTAATAATTCATAAAAGTATTTGAGACCCCGTGTATATTTTAAATCATTCACGAAATAATATTCAGTTGAACAAAACACTCTGACACAATAATACTCCCTTCTAATAGTTTCAGATGCTGATGCAAGATGGAAGAAATGCTGTGGACTTCAAGGCCTTTGGATTCTTTTCTGTCAACAAGGGAATGATGATTTCTGTGAGAATCAGATTGAATTTTACATAGCAATTGCAATATTTTCATATCGCGTGTCTTTGTTTTGGATTTAAAGATGGCCAATGCCTTTTTCACCTACTTCATAATATTGCTACAATTCAATGACGAAGAAGGTCCAACGATTGGTGCACAAATGGACAGTTATTCAAAAAAGAATGTGACCCACTGAGAAGTGTCTTTTGTCTGCATTCAATAATTCCATGCTCAACAACCACAGAGAGTCCCAAGATGAAATCCAATTTCTGGATCTAGGAAAAATCCATGAGCACAATTGGAGACAGGGCCAAATCAAGACAGAAACTTTTGGAGACAGGGACAGATTGAAGCTAAAACTTTTCAAGACAGGGACAAACTGAGACAGATACATTTTGAAAAATGTGGTTCACTTTTTTTTTCAAAGGCCCCAGTTATGCAGCGACCTTATTTTTTCTTTTTCAAGTTTTTTTTCGAATATTAATCAGTGCACCTTGTGAGTTACATAAGTAAGCTTGGGAAATGAATGAATAGCTATTCAATGGGAATCTGCAGCAGTGTTGCTTTTGGGCTGACTCAAATTGTCCCTTTCTCAAATTGTCTTTTATTGTCACAAATTGACCACGTCTAAAATTTTCTGTCTCCGTTTGTCCAGCAGTCTTACATTTTTTGTCTCAATTTGTGCATGTCTCAAAATTTCCCATGATGCATTTACAACCTTGATGCATTTGTGCATGTTTCTCTGGAAATATTTTTGAATGATCTCAAACAAACAATATTATGCTAGCTTTCTGTTTTCTATGTGAAGTGTCAGATTCTTTCATTGCATTCTGTTTGCTGTGGGAAGTTTACACAAATATTATGTGTTACTTTTTCTTTACATATTTTTCATCTAATTTGCATGCATAAAATGTATGAAGGGTTGGTTAGACTTGTCATGGGTCCATTGGATCCCAGACAAAGGAATTGAATTGTGCAGCCATCAGAATACAAGTTTTGAAAAAGAACTCACACTCTTTTCAGAGGAGTTCATTCTCATTGCCCAGTTCATCAATTGGCTGTTAATTGAATGATTGTGAATGGCAGAGTCAATTGTTAGATTGGTTGGTTTGCTCAGAATATTGAATGAGGTACTTAAAGTTAACCCTTGGACAGCTGAGGGTTCTTTCCCATAGTGGGACAGAGTCAGATTATTTTTGTATCCTCCAGTGTTTTCAGTTTTGGGAAGGTCACCAAAACCCTTCCAGGTGGGCTGAGGCAAAGTCGGGATTCATCCAAAAAAAGCTGGTAGCCTAACTGAGAATTTTTTTTTTTTGCCCGCAAAATTTCTCTGTGCTCAGAGAAAAAAGCATCAGGATTTTTCCCAACTTTGCCCTCAACCACCTGTTATCATTTTTTTCCAAACCTCTCTGAGGTGCCACAAAATTTTGCAAAAATAGTCCAACTTTGCCGCACAAGGGTTAAAAGGTCCTGTAACACTAGATTTTTGACATCTTCTCTCAAAGAGGAATGAAGGTTTTTATACCCAGGTGCTTGGACTGGGTCAAGAAGAAATCAGGTGATTTCTTCCTGACTCAGGATTGGCCAATTTCAATGAAATCAAAGAATGGATGACCACTTCTTGTCCTTGAGTAAGGCTCAGTTAGTCATGCAAAAACAGGATTTTTGCAAGGCTCACTGGCATCAAGATCCAACAAGTTTTTGGGTTGGATTGCAACCGGATGCTGGAGCTGCATTGCTTGGGGAAGTGGCACAATGCATGGATGCATGAAACGTTAAATGGATACATGTTTCTTCTAGATGGCACAGGTATTTTTCACATATTTCTTAGTGCTGATGCAGTATGAAACGGATGAAGAGACCTCAAATGGACGCAAAGAAAATACATCGTATCCGCCCAACGAGGGAATTGGAATTTAAAAATTAAAGCAAACAATTTGCAGTTAACATTTAACATTAAAAAGATAAACGATTTCGTCCACAAGATTGCACATAATCGAAAATCATATTACTGTTATTTCATCCCTTGGATCAATCGGAAATTTGTATTAGCATTTGAAAAAAAGCTGTTACACGAAAAAACCTGTACTTTTCTCAACTAACATTCCATTTAATTTCCTAAGGGTTTATTTATGAATGCTGTTGATAAGCTTTAATAGTTCCCGGAATGCCTTGTCTCATTTCTGAAGCAAATCAACGTAATTATGGTGGTAGCCTGAAGAAAAAAATCATCACATCAGTGGAATAATTGAATAGCAGCTGTGCATGGCTGACATTTTTACACATGAAGGTACATATCTGACAAAAAACTGACGCGCACGAAAAGCGATTCGACGAAGTTGAAGTCATCGTGGATTTTCTTTAAAATATATGTACTGCTGAACGCAAAAATCATTAAAAGAATCATTAGGCTCGATTCATCGAGCTTTGTTTCCCGACAGGTACTCGGCAATTGTTAGTCATTCGATCCATCAATTAACTCCAATCGACCGTGGTTCTTTTGAGAATCTTGAAAAATTGCGGTTTTCAAGACCACACCCCTAGTACTTTTATAATGGATCCATGATACATTACAGTACCCCTATATTGAAATATAGAGAGGGATTTTGCAAAACGGTTTTACGAATTCCAGAATTCGTGATATCCTTGGTGACATTTGTTGCATTTCAGCATGAGAGTGAAGTGAAGAAGTGACTTCGCAAGAATATTCAACCCATCTTAATTTTCAAGCGACGTTTGCAAAAATTTGCATTTCTTGCAAGACGATGTAAAGCTCATACACATTACTCGCGAAGTGAGAACTCCATAGGAATTTAAACTCAGATAATCATTTGAAAGATATACTGTACGGGAAAAAAAGCAGGAATGAAACAAATGTTCACGGTTCGAAATAAAACGAACGATGAGGTATTGCTAAGGTTTTCAACACTTGCTTGAGAACTCAATTAAAAAATAAATAAAAATTTATAGGAGTGTGTCCTTTTATTCCTGTTGATGAACCCTAAGACCCTTTGTAAAGCTTTTATAAAGTAGTAAGGCGCATGCTTCGGGATTTTCACAGGAGACGTTTTCAGCTTTGAAGGTAAACGCCGTCCAAGGTTTTCCATCAAGTCCATTCCGTTTCTCGTCGGAATAATCGCAATCATCTGTGAGCTGATTCGGTCTTACATAATATTCGAAAGTGAGCATTTCCTCTAAAAATGTGTGTCAGCAGTCGCTACTGAAAGATCAGTAATAAAATTACAAATAGAAAAAGATCATCCTCGCTGGAAATATACGGGAGCAATGGTCAAATGTTTGAATCCACACTCATCCGCTGAGCCTCTTGAATGTGTACTGTACAATAATTGAAAATTGGATTTATGGAAAATCATTCAACATTATTACAAGGTCCATTAGTCATGTCATGTTCGAGGATTTAGCATTCTTTCTACGGAGCGAATTTCTAGTTTATTCTGAGAGAACTCATTAAATGGATATTTGCAAAACCGTATAAACGATTTGTGAGAAAACTTGAAATAAAATTTTAGGAATCCCTACTTCGGTGGATACGAAATTCCGCAGCGTTATTCAAATTTTCGAAAAAGTATTTCGCTAAGGCCTTCGTTAAATTTTTGAATGGGCATTCAAAAGCCCGATATTTAGTAAAGGATTCACCCTTAATATGAAGTTCTCCCGGGAATGCGTCGTTCGATAAAATCCTATTTTCTCTTGGGAACCAAGTTCGTGCATATCTAATGAAAAATGTCAATTGGCATACTGCCTTCAATTGCAGTTTTTTCATCTTTGGTGGTGGAAGTCGGAGATAATACTGCTGGGGCCACGACAAAAAGTTCGTGGGCTGTGCAACGTATCCTCGAGGCTGTTGCAGGACCCGGCATTTTCATCCTGTCCCTGATGAAAGGACATGAAATTATGCACAATATGGCAAACCTTTCCGAGTGTGCAAAAGCAGTGTCTCGAAATCGAATCGGCAAAGATTCAGAGGGATTTCGAGCAACCAAAGCATGCGTTTATTTAGCAGTTTTCGTCCTCTTCGGCGTGGGATTTTCTGTTGGCGAGATTTACAACGCGTGGAATTTATTCTGGGCTCTTCCAAAATATCGAACAACTTTGAAGATTTGCTCGTCAATTTTCGAACTCGTCGTCGGGTTGTGGAGTAAAATGGCTATTGCTTGGTGGCAAATCCATCTCCTGGTCATAGCCAATATCCTGAATCAAGTTTACAGTCAATTGACAGAAAAAACAGCGACGTTCCTGCGCTTAGGGGTTGGGGATTTTGAAGAAATTCGGATGTTGTGGATTGATTTAAGAGCCGAAGTTGTAGCATTGTTTGAGATCATGTCATCAATCATTGGCAGCGTGATCTTGTGGAGTGGATTGCAGTTTTGCATGCTGTCGTACATGACTGTCATAGACTCGATGAACACCGAACAAAACAGTCCAGATATGCTGCCTTATGTTCTTACGTGCAATTTAATAGTCGATGCTTCATTCGTTTTCGGAATTTTTCTCGTGTGCCACGGTGTTGAAAAAGCTTCGAATATCGTGAGTAAATCTGTCGAAGATGTTTCGAACTTACAAACCGCAGGAGAGGAAAATAAACAGATTATTGGACAGTTTAATCTTCTTAGAAATCTTTTCGAAAATAAATTTCAAATTTAACTTGATAAAATCCCGATTACGATGATGAATGTTTTTTTTTAAATTCTAGTTCAGCTACATCGTCGAGGCCTTTGATGTCAATTCGTGGAAGAAAAAGTTCCATCGAACTTGTTTATATCCTCTCCATTATTCTACTTTCTAATTTTGTACGCTTTATTTTCCCAAACTACATTTTTATGGTAACAGGTTTCGAATTTGTCTGAGATTTTGAAAAATACTGGAAGCTTACTCGTGGTTAACTTATTTTGAAAATTCGGAATCAAGATAAAATTACGTCAAAAGTCTGAACAGCATAGATGAGCAACATCGAGGAAATTTCTGCAATTCGCTCATGATACGCAGGTAGGAGTAGGACGCTGTGAAAAATGAATCTAAATATTGCAGAAGTGACGCGAAATGTTCCGTTTAAGTAATTATAATCATTTCGTATATAATTGATCGATTATAAATTTAGAATTCAGAGAGAAAGCGAAGAGATACTCATGCCGTGAAAGCCTATGAAGCATTTGAATCACAAGATTCATGTTTTTAAGGGAAATCTCTCTTGATTTCAGTCCAGTTTTTGCAGCTCCATTGAGCAATTAACTTTGATTGTCATAAACATTTTCCAGGAAGCCGATGCGATTCGGAGGATCCAAGGAATGTCCATGAGTCGTTTGAATGATTCCGACAAAGTCCAGGTATTTTTTAATTCTCATCGAGCAAGTTATCCTTCCAATTGAAGTATTGAAAATTCAAAAACAACATATCAGTCACTTGAAAATAAATCACGCGATCGTTTTTCATGAATCAAATACAACTAATGCATAATCCCTTTTCCCAGTTTCAGATTTTGTTGCAAGATGGAAGAAAATCTCCAAGCTTGAAGGGATTTGGATTTTTTTCTGTCAACAAAGGAGTAATGATTTCCGTGAGAAATTATTGACCGAATTTTCCTTCCAACGTAGAAGTGCTTTGTATTGTTAATTCATTATTATTTTTTCTTTCAAGATGGCGAACGCCTTTTTCACCTACTTCATAATATTGATGGATTCCAACTCCGCAGAAGTTTCTGCATAAAGATGGGGGTCATCACTGCACGTCTTATATTTGGTCAAATTAAGGTGCAATTTAAAAAGAGTTCTTGGAAACAAACCCGAGTATTTCCTGGATAACAAATTACTCTCAACCACTCCCGGTGTCCTCAGGATGATGAACACTATTGGAATGTTGAAGTATGCTGATGGAATTTTCCAAATGGATTCCAGACTTTGACTGATTTGAGCGAATGTATGATTTGTCGATAATTTCTCATTGGGTTGATGCATCATTTTTTCGAAAATATTTCTTGAAATGCATGCAATGAAGGCTGTCGATTTTCACGCGCACTTGACAGGAACAGTGGACGAAATTTCTCCAGAAAGCTACTCCTTTTTGTGATTTTTTTAAAGAAAAAAATAGATTACTTAGTTTCGAACTCGAGTTTTGAATGATTTTTAATGTTGCTTCAACCGGTTCGCCAGAATCTGTTACACATAATATGCAGTCATTTTGCGCAGATTAAAAACGAATGCAAAACGAGACATTTTACATTTTTTGAAATTCCGCACCTTTTAGACATGTTTTCCTTAGATTCGCACATTATGGATCGAAAAGAAGAGAAATTACGTAAACGTGAGTTTCTCCGTTGAATCATAAAAAGGCTCACTTCGGTCGGAACCTTTCGTGCACTCTTTGACCATTTTCGGTCAGGGCCGTCCGTGGAAAAATTTTACTACAGATTTCCTTGAAACTTGTGTTGCATCGATATTTTAGTGGGAATTGAAGAAGATCTCTACATGGATAAAAAAAAATTTTTTGCGATGAACTTGTGACCGCTTCATGCTTCAATCTTGGCCTGAGAAGCATTTGAAGACGAAGATAATTGAAAATGTTTTTATCATCCAAGTTCTCAGTTTTTCTTCACTTATTGCCTGAAGTGTTACCAACGTTGAACTTCAAATCTATATTATATTGTGAAATATGAAGAAAATGAAATTTTTCAATGTGAACTGAAAGTCAAACAAAAAATCATTTGACGCTAATTATAGAAACGTTTTTAAAATCTTGTTGAACAGGGAAGTGAATATTCTGGACCCTTTTCTGGTTGAATCGTAATTCTCGGGTGAATCGGAATCGGTGAAAATGACAAATAAAGAAACAGAGTTATGGAATTCTTGTAGGAAATATTTCGCATTGCCTGCAACATTTGGAATTTTCCCTTGCAACATCTTCAGTCAAGAGGGAAAAAAGTGGCCTCATATCTCAAGGAATTCGGCTCCTTTCATTGTTGCTATCACAGCAATATTTTGCGAACTCGCCAATTCGTTGAAAATTGTTATTGGTAGGTCAACATTTTTACAATTGGCATCATTCATACGTACTATATACAGAGGAGACAATCGATGCTTTTTCACTAATAACAATGGAACATAGTTATCGGAACTGATGACTGCTTAAATTCCATCAATATTCGGAAAATATTTAACGCGGCTTTCGGGGGAAAAAGGTGCAAAGGAATTCAAAAGCCGATTTTTTATTCGTTATGTTCCGCTTGCCAGTATTTTGATGGGTATATTTCGAGCATTTTCCACCGGATTTTAAGCAATGCCCGAAAAGATGCTTTACATTTATAATTCAGCGGATTTATTTTCAGGTTACGGACAAGTAGTCAGCAGATATTCGGAGATGTTCGGAAAAACCACGATAGCGTCTTGGGCAGTTGATCGAGGTTTAGAAGTCCTCGTTGGGCCAGGAATATTTTTGCTTTCAACTATAAAAACGAGAGATATTTTGAAAAATTTTTATTCCATCGCCATCTACAATGAAAAAATCTCAATTCTTGAAAAGAAAGCGAAGGAACCTCTGAAAATGAGACCAGGGTTTTACCTCGGTCTCTTCATAACGCTGGTATTCGGTTTTTTTGCGACTGAATTAACCAGCAAAATCTGGTATTATTTTTACAAGTTAGAGGGAAAACACGTGGCTTCTTCCGTGATCGCATTTTCGTATCCGACTCTTGGATGTTTTTGGTCCAGAATGGCAGTTGCCTGGTGGCACATTTACCTTTTAATCATGTCTGATATCTTGAAGCATGTCTATGATCAACTCGAATTAAAAACCAAGGCTTTTCTGACTCAATCGAGCCCAATAAGTTTCGAGGACTTCGAAGACCTGAGACTGCATTGGTTGGAGTTGCGAGGAATCGTGTCCACGACTCTGCAAATATTCTCGCCAATTATCGGATGCCTACTTGTGTATAATGCCTTAGTATTTTGTATTTCGACTTACATCGAGGTGATGGACTTCAGAGCAACTGTCGCGATTGGCTTTTTGGTATATTTGTTGGTAAGCTATGTTTTAACTCACGTCTGTCTGATTTTTGGAACGTTTCTGCTGTGCCACGGGGTTGAAAAGCTGGAAAATCTTGTAAGTGACTTCATTTTTTGGAATTGAAAATTTTCTTTTTAATTTTCAAAATGAAAATTTTTTATCATATTCTGCTCCAGGAGGTGAATGCTCTGCATGAAATTGAAAAGCTGCGGATGAGTCATTTGAGTGAAGTTGAACAATTGAAGGCAAGTCACAATAAGTTGTAAAGAAAAAATTCTCATAAAACATCTAAATACATTCAAAAAATGTATCTGAATATAAGAGACTTTAAAATTTTTAAATTAGACAGTATGAACAAAAAAAATCAAATTTCTAACACAATCAAACCTGAATATATTGATCTTCAGGAATCATTCCATCAAGTGAATCATGACTAATTGAGAAAAGGAATTATTGAGAATGATACACACAGAAAATTAGTCACACCTTGCAGTGAATACCTTGCACAAGCTTTCTGCTGAGGAGGACATGGACCTGTGCAAAATGATCAAAAGAATCAACCAATCCTACTCTGAACTTTGGAGAGACCAGACCTGCTTTTGTTTGTGACATATTTTGACTGAAAACATTTGTGGACTTGACATACAGAACCATTGAGGAGTTTAACCCTAGGACAGAGGAGGATTCATTTCCATTGTGAGGGGAAGTTGGGATATTTTCGGGGGGTGGAGCATTTCAGTTTGACCCAAGGTCAATGAAATGCTCCCAGGTTGAGAAGGCCTAAGTTGGGAAAAATCCCGGAGGCAAATTCTCTTTTGTTTTCAGGAATCCTTCAATGCTGATCCTATACCAGGAATGCAGGAAAAAAAGCCACTAAGTGAGGGATTTTTTTATTTTCCATCCAACATTTCTGCTGGATTAGAAAAAAATGTTGGACTTTTTCCTGACTCAGGCCTTTGTACAAAAGTTGCATTTTTTAAATGCCCAGTTCTCAGTGACACAACATTTTGCAAATATATCCCAACTTTGCCGCACAAGGGTTAAAACCCTCAGGCCGCAAATGGCAGATTGTGTGTACATCACTTTTATTTCACTAAAACCAATCTTGTCTGTGAGGTCTTAGGGACTCACAACAATTGTGATGAAATTATCTTTTTTGAAGGACCTGGGCAGTTTTTATTTTGAAATTTTGTCTCATCATTCCAGTTTCAGATGCTGGTACTAGATGGAAAGCAGCAGAAAAACTTCAAGGCTCTTGGCTTCTTTGCTGTGAATAAAGGCATCATGATTGCAGTAAGACTGGCCAATATAACCCGCGCATCATACATTGAAACTACAGAAATGTATTCCAGATTTTTAAATTCTAAAGATTTTTTATGTTATTTTCAGATGGCCAATGCAATCTTCACATACCTCATCATCTTGCTGCAGTTCAATCAAGATGAGTTTAAAAACCAGGAAGAAATCGTATGAGTGCAACTAATAAACTAGATTATTTTCATTGGAACATGCTGAAAATGAATCGAGTATTTGAATTATTTCCGGATTGAATCTCATTTTTCCTAATTGAAGAAGACAAGTAGTAATTCCTCCAGTCAATACATACCGTGACTTAATTGGTGATTTTTGATTCAGCGAATAAAGCGTTTGCAAAAATAGGGCAAGAATTCGTTCAAGAAATTTAAATACTGTACGTTTTTGAGCGATTTCATTCACATTAGTGACATTGACAGTAGGAGGATTTTTGGTTTAAGTAGGATGAATAAGCTGTAATTTTGATCTTAAATTTCATTCACGAAAGAAAACTCGTGCCTTCCATTTCAAAATTGGAATTTTCCTCTTCTATATCCAGTTCCGGAAGGTATTATATAGATGCTCTGCAGGAAATTGAAAAGCTAAGGAGAAGTTGAAAAGTCGTAGTAAAACAGAAAAACTGAAGGTAAGCAATTCATCATGAAATTCCCGAAATTTTAAAAATGAAACAAATAGCAAGGAGTACATTTTGCACAACATAATCCCAGATTGCATGCCGGGAAATATTTTACCTGCATGAAATTTAGCGAAAAGGACATGAGCATGGGGCTTAAGTCCAAAAGATAACTTTTTCCTTTTCAATAAGGTTATTACGATGGTATTAGTTCCTCGCAATTTTCCTTCCAAAAATTGTCATTAAATAAAACAGGAACTCGGTTCTTGTTCACGAACTTTCAATCATACAATAGCCTACCAATTTTGTACACACAATGCTGTACTTTGTCTTCTCACAGCAGATCAATAAATTAGTGCATTATCTTACAATAATGCGGAGACACAAAACTGTTGAAACATATTATTGACAATGAAATGTATGCACATGAATCTTTAAAAATATTACTAGATAATCACTATAGCACTTGTTTGTCAAAATAACCTCTTTCTTGATAGTGCTGTTCATCGATTCGCCAATCGAAATAAGAGCCACGCCCTCTTTGTTGAACGTACCTTTAAAATGACAGAATTTTAATCTTGGGCGATCCAATCTTCGCAGAGTGCGAGTAAATGTGATCTGAGACCATTTTGAAAATTCCACAAGAACGCAACAATACGTTTCTATATTGTCTGTGTCTTCCTTTCTTTTTTCAAGAAAACAAAGGTTTTCGTAAGACATAGAAGTGCAAATGAGAGAATAGAGGTATACGAGCAAAGGAAGAGAATTGAATAACTGATACGTATACATGCATTTATTTATTCCAGGAAATGGTTTACTTTAAAATTCTGAGAGTAAAAAGTGGGACTTTCGAGTACTAAACTTTAATATGGAAATGGAAAATGCAGGCTTGAATATTATTTCTCGAAACGAAGCTGGTCGTGCCGAAAACAGGACCGAAAAATGTTCATGGTCACGCGTTCGCAAATTTTTTGCGTTGCCTTCGCTTCTCGGAATTTTTTCCGCGAATATTTTTTCCGGAGAAATAAATGAAACGTTCAATGATAAATCCTTTGTTTTCGTCGCGTCGATCGTCGGCTTTTCAGTACAAGTGCTGTTTTCCGGGAAAAGTTTATACGGTGAGAAAAGTTGTTCATACATAACAAAATATACCAGTATTATATACAGTACTTATAAAGACTTTTTCGCAATAACGTGCATTTTTTGCAGACTTCGGAAGATTGATGCTGGTGGCTCCATTTTCACCGACAACTAGAATCGCCTACATTATCAACAGAATTTTGGAATAATTTTCGGGACCAGCATTATTCTATTGGGGAATCCGGAAAAGCGCAAAAATTGCGATATGCTTTCTGGAAATTTCGAAAATGGTCCCTGAAAACAAATCGAAATCAGATCAGATGAATATGAACCTGCTTCTGAGCTTCATCACCGTATTATGGATATTTCTAACAATCTGCACCTCGATACTCGAACTTTTTCCGATTATTACGATCTATCCAATGTTCATAGAAAACCAACAACTTAAACTATTTTTCACTGTCTTTGGAATCTTGGGTGAAATCTGGTTCGCGTTGGCGCTGATTTGGTGGCAACTTCTGCCAATTACTGGAGCTTCTCTAGTGAAAAAGGTCTACAATGTCGAAAATTTAGATGAGGGGTGTTTAGAAACACGAGATTTGCTAGGAATCGGCAAAAGACCGATAATCCTGAAGGAATCTCGTGGGACGAGGGATGACCTCGAGTTCCCACGATCTTCCTCCCAGAAAACGCGTCCTCTAAATTCGTTACGCTAAAAAGACCTTGCGATCCAAGGATATTCCT